>APFE030412779.1:5607-40806 GCA_000404065.3 Pinus taeda
ATTTGGTTCTCCTACTGGGCACGACCCCCTTTTGTAACCGACAGTCCCTTTGACCTACTTTGTGGTCATTCGTTGGACATTAATAAAATTATCTTATCTTATCTTATCTTATCTCCTTCTTTTTCATCCTTTTTCAGCTTCTATCTTGAGAAGATTGAACTTTCTTGAGTGAGTCTCCAAATGAGGTCGAGTTCCTTCTTATTTGTAGGCTTGTAAGGGGCACAAATTGCTATCTTTAAGCCAACTTGTCCCTTCATGTAGGCTGACTTGATCTTTGCACCATGACGAGGCCTTGGAGGGTCTTTTGACTCTATTTAGAGGGTTATTTTTGACTCTTTCTTAACTCAAATAGTTTCTTTACTATATGTAACGTGCCCAAATAGGTCTTCAATACATGACAATGGCTCAATTGACTTTATGACAAACCTAGAAGCACTCAATGGGTGCTTGACCTAAAAATAAATATCTCTTGAGCATGAAACCCATGCCTCAAGAACAATAATAAATTTATTTTTCTCTTTTTATTAAATACATAAAATCATGATTACATATGTCATTATGAAAATCAAACCGAGTTACATTTTAAACACTCCCTCTTATCTAGGGAGGTATTCATAATCCATACAAGGTACTTGGACATTTCCAATTTGAAGAATTCTCACAACAAGAGTCAGATTGGTAAACCATCTATTTAGCATCATATCATCTAGCATTCTCACATAGAAAGGCTTTAACTAATAACTCTATCTCTCCACAAGATCAAAGTACAATGCTAGCGAAACCAATGATTTATAGACACCACCATCATTGTCTCTCAAGGAACATACCCCACCCAAGTGTTCACAAGTTATGTCCTTTGGGGACTATTCTTATCTTGGATTCCCAGTCCTCAAAGAATATAGGTCCTTTACAACTACTCTTATCTTGGATGCTCTGCCACATCCTCAAAGAGTACCGGATGCCAGATGCTTACCCAATCTTCCATTCTTTCTTCCCAAAGTGAAGACAAGAATGATGTGTCTATCTCTTCCTCTCAACTAGGGAAGATATGCTCATTCTTATAAAGGAATGTATCTGTTCTTGTAAAAAGAATGTACCCAAGCTCCCTCTTATCCAACGACTTGTCCAAACTCCCTCTTAACTAGGGACTTACTTCCAACAACAACTTTCTTCTTTATTGGAGATCGTAGGACTTTTAGCTGCCTGTTGAGGTCCTCCTTTCGATGTCATGAATTTTATCTTCATTTTTATGAAACCTTCATCTTGTAGGGCATCAACCTGTTATCACCCAAAAATTTTCAAAAAAACATCATTGTGTCAACTCTGCGTTTGGTCATGATTTCAAGGAGGTCTAAAGGTCATTTTAGTCTTGATAATGGGTAGGTGATAGGTTAAGAGTCTCATTTTCATATCCAAATAAAGTTAAATCAGCCTTGTTCCATGTCCTAGAAGTCTCACATGTTGTTTAAAACCCGTATCTTTAACCATTTTGAAAACTGTGTTGAAAAAAGAGCATACACAGGAATCCACAATTTCGTAGCATAACTAGTTCAAAAAAGGTGATTTGTGCTACGAAAATGTTGCTCTTTTCGTAGCACACTATGAGGCAAAAACCTTGTTTTTCTGTTGTTAGTAGTTAACTTCCAAGGGGGTTCCTGAGCAATTGCAAGATGTTTTTCTTATAAACATTCTTATCTACAAAAACCTCTTCCATTTTTGTAACAACTATCAAGGATCAAGAGATAGGAGCTCAAGAGTGCAGCCTTCTTTTCTAGGAAAAACAAAGTTACTTTTATTGGTTGATGAAGTGGCTGTTGCTTTTCACTCTCTCATTTTGTCACCTTTCTCTCCACATTCGAATATCATTCCTTAAACAAGTTACCCAAGCTCCTCTCTGTCATTTACTTTTCAACCTTTGCATGTATTAGTCCGCTGTCACCTTTGAAAAGTTAACTTTTTGACAAACAGCTTGCTGTCCAAAAAGTTCTTTACCGCTGTCATATTTTTTAAGAGGGCAGTTTGGGTTATAAAGGGAAATTGCCATGAAGATGAAAGGATAAAAATAAGGCTATCATGGACGACGTCAGCTTCACACAAGTTTTCATCCAGACAGGTTTCATGTATTTCTACCAGGAGCTGCAATGGGATTTGTGTGTTTGTTGGGCTGTTTTGAGCTGTTGGTTTCAAAAGGAATTTTCAGGCAAATGAAGATGAGTTTCAAAAATCCGAAGGAAGTTTTTTTCTAGGAACATAACGAGAAACAAAAACGTCTTTCAAATTTCTCCCAGGTGCTACCAATTTGGAGATTCGAAGTTTCCTTTAAGACCTTTTTGCAGGATTCTGAATTTTCCTGTTTTATACATGATTTTATAATGCAGATTCCGGGCAACTGAAGCTGGGTTTCAAAAAACTAAGAGAGGTTTTTCTTATAAGCATTCTTATCTACAAAAACCTCCTCCATTTTTGTAATAGACATCAGGGATCAAAAGATATAAGCTCTGTCTCGACACCTATTTTTCAGATAAAAACAATGCAGAAAATGATAAATTTATAGGTCAATCTTTCTTTAAGGTGAAGACCAAACTGTGAAGAAGAACATCTTATAAGAGTAAGTGGTTTTGATTCTTGGTTGATCATATCAGTCTTCATGGAATTTTGAAAAACTCCTAAACTGCAGATTTTGAAGGTCGTGTTGAAAAAAGAGCATACACAACAGTTTCATAGCGCGTTACGAAACTGTTGAAGGTGACCTTTTAGCACTTTGTAGATGCATTTCGAAGGTAAGGTCTGATCAAGTCCAAGTTTTGATGATTGCTGGTAGACGTTTGAGGATCATTGATAAAGTTTCAGATGGCAGTGATGCAGAATGGTTCAAAGGAGTATTCCATAAATGATATTAAAGCTGTGCTATGAAAACAAACTATTTTAGCAGTACAATCATGTTTCATTCTCTTTTTCATCTATTTGAGAGTTCTTTTCTTGCACAGGTGGACAAATGAAGTTTTTATGGATTATTAATGCATGCCACATGTACACTAGCAAAACTACTTGAAGATAGGCAGAACGGATTAAGGGCATTAAAAGGAGGAACTCTGTCTCCTAGTTTTTAGGACAGTTAGGTCATGACTGAACAGGTTTTGCAACAACACTGTGGACATCATCAAGCTCGAAGACATGGTTGGCAGCTAATTAAAGAATGTATTGAAGACAGATAAGGTTGTTAGAAGCATGTTTTAGGAGTTACACTCCTATTTGTATTAGGACTCTTAAGGACAACTAGCTGTCAAGTTGTACTAAAGTAGTTTGTTTTATGAAAACATAGGTGTCTAAGTTAGGAATTCGAATTCCTCTAAAGATGGATCATAATATTCAAGGTTGTAAACTCCATATAAAGCTTGAGAATCGAATTCCTCAAGAGGGGATTTCATTAGCAAAGCAAAGTTGTGTTATCATAAGTAACTGTGGTGTTTCAAACTTAATACAGAGATCAGTTTGACTACTCAAGATTCACAAGGAGTTTATGTGTTTGATGTTCTTATGGCCTTTTTCAATTACTTATTTGCAGTGGTATGAGCTTGTGATACTTGAATTCATTGGGAAATGCTCTAACTTCCTTCACATGCTTGTAAACTATGTTGATTCACTGTGTTACTGTTTTACTTATAAACCTAAACTCTAAGTGCCTTGACTTCCATGTTTTGCTGATCATGCTGTGTTGTTGAAGACTATCTTGACTCCATAGCCCAATGGATGTTTGCTAATCGTTGATTCAACCAGTTATACACTTTTGTCCATTTTATTCTTAGAGTTAGCCATCTAATCATTAATCAAAAATCTTAAACCTATAGAGAGAGCCCTCTCAGGTTGAGGAGGCTAAGCCTCAACCAAAAGATTGGTTTGAAAGAGTTACTCAGAGTCTACTTGATCAATAGCCTATCAAGGTCAGATTTTGTGATAACAAAACCATCCATCACTTTCCTCAAGTCAGCCATGTCATCCTTCCCCTTATTGGAAAGTGATATTCTAGTCCACACCTGGCTTTCCTTTATACAACTACCTCTTCCACATCACGTTTTCTTCCATCCCACCACATGAGTGCTAGTTGTAGGTGACATCCACAACTCTTTGTCCGGTAGCCCTGCATTAACCTATCCAGATGTTATTCAAAAACCAAAAAATGAATATCAAATCAAAAGTACCTTTTGTGATGGCCTTTCATCATGATATTTGCTGCTATAGACATCAACATCTTGCATATTCATAATCACATCTCTAGGACTTTTAATGTCAAGGGTCTTCTTTCTTTTCAGACTTTATCAAGGTCTACATACCTTTCCCATGGAGATGTCACATCAGATTCTTTGGATGTTGATTCCTTGTGACCTTAGTTGCTGCTTTCACGATCTCTTTTTTCTTTCTTCACCTATTGCTCCTCAGGAACATCCATCTACAGTTCCTTCGTCTTTGTCAACCACCTCATATTCCATATGAGGACATATTATGTTGATTTCATCTTTGTCAATATGTGAACCGTGCGTTCATGCATCTTTCCAATGAAAGAGATCCCTTTTCTTCGATCATGCTCATGAGGTAGAGCATTCATCCATGCTATCTGCAACTATATATGATGACATGACTCAACATACATGCATACATACCTCATTTCTTCTTTTTGGTCATCTAGACTTCTTTCAACAACTTCTTTGATTGAAAGTACTTCAACCATCTGGACCTGCTCTACTCCTTTGTCATCATATCATCATCCCATAAATCCCATACAATATGGAATTCTCAGCGAGACACGTGCTTCTTTCAAGAGAGGTGAACCTTCCAATGAAGATTCCAATGGAGGATCTTGATTATCCTCATCCTACAAATGCTCCTTCCAATTGATGATCATACATGATGAGTTCTTTCTATGCTAGATGACTTTTCTTTTCCCATAAGTACTACATATGCTTTCAGTGAGGTTACCAAGAGCTACTTCCTTTCTATGATGATTGTTACAATCATGTAGACTTCTACATCAGCTATCCTTTCTACCTTTTTTAATTTTCTCATGTTTTAACAATATGCTTCTAATATGATGCCATCTTCTACTAAAATGCTTTTAGTCATGATACTTCTCATCTTGAATGCCATGGTAGAGGTCTTTTCACCTCCTACTTCTACATGCTATGCATTGGAGGAACCCTAATAGTGAGGATCTATCCCTTTGGATTTCTTCTCATTAGGTTCTTCTGTTCCTATGGTGATGTGAGCTTTATTTCTTTCTATCCTCTTGTTGTCATTCTTGAATTCCGGACAATCTCTCTTGTGATGCCCATATTCCTGACAACCATAGCATTGGATCTTCGACATATGCTTCTTCTTCTTGAGGACAATTTTTTTTCAAACCTTCCCTTTTCTTTTAGACATGGCAACAAATGCTTGAACTTATTCACTGGTCCCACATCTCTTTTTGCTTGGTTTACTACAATGACCAGATTTCACTGAATGAGGTGGCTTCCTTCTTTCCAAAAATGCTTGATATGAAGTTGTCCCATCCATTAGGTAGTGTATTTAGTACCGCGCGGTCATTTCTCATGATTTCCCATAACTCTTGCAGTTGGCCTCATATCATCATATTCCTTCTTCCTTTGATATCATCATCTTGTAGAGCTCGGTTCTCAATGATATCAATTCTCCTACAGTTCTTACAGAGAATAATTCCACCAATTTGTCATAGATGTCTTTTGACTTTTCCAATGTTGCTACATAAAGATTCTTTGAGCCCTTATTTCCCTTTTCATGTATTCAACTAGAGCTTGAGCTTCTTCCTTTGAAGGTTTAGTGACAAAACCCTTAACATGTTTAATGACTTTATTTTCTATGAGGATCAAATCTATCCTCTTCTTCCATGCAAGAAAGTTTGACGACCCAACCAATTTGTTGCTCTCCTTGCAAAATGAAGTCATTTTGATAGATTCAAATATAGATATAAGGATACTTACTTGTCAAGTGAAGATGCTCCTTGATGTTAATATCTTCAGCTTGATGCCTTCTTGATTTCGATGATGATAGAAGATGTGTTCTTGATGAAGATGTCTTCCTTCAAAAGTGATCCTTCAACGAGAGGAAGATCACCTTGATTCCTTGATGATGATGATTACACTTCTTCCTGCTTCTCTAGAATGTAGAGACTTTTAGATGCTTCAATGTGTAGTTCTTCTATGGATGAGCTAGGTTTTTGAGGTCTGTTGGAAATACTGAGAGGGGGGGGTGAATTAGTATTTTCTTTCAATTGTTATTATTACCAGTTAGATTTTTCACAATTTAATCAGAGAAACGTATAAGTATAATTTTATTGAATATAAAAGAATAAATTCAATGTATGACAATTATTGCCAAGCACCAACTTGGTCTTTGATGAGGTTCCGACCTCTAGGGCTTCGACCCTATCTTCTCCCAGCCACCAACCTTGTGTTTTCGGTTCGATTCTTGCTGAGTCTCTCTACTTCCCATATGGAAGTTGTCGGTTCGACTCCTCCGAGTCTCTCTACTTTCCGTCTGGAAGTTCTCTTCTGGGCTCCCTCCGAGTCCCTCTTTCCCTCCTGGAAATCTTTTTGCCAGCCGTCAAGTTGCCCTTCTCCGATCGTTTATGCAATTGCAACAATGATCCAGATTCCTTGGCTTGAAATCCGCCTCGGCAGCAACTCCCTCTACCTTGGCCTTGCCTTGTTAGGTACTATTCTGACTACAGTACCCCACCAGCTCCACTCTACAACTTACCCACAACCTCCTAAACCCTAGCAAACTGAAGGTTGGAACTCCTAGGTTCTGTGTAATCCTGGCACCGGCAAATCAGCTTCCTCAGC
Organism: Pinus taeda; assembly: GCA_000404065.3. Lineage (NCBI taxonomy): Eukaryota > Viridiplantae > Streptophyta > Pinopsida > Pinales > Pinaceae > Pinus > Pinus taeda. The sequence goes on from APFE030412779.1 coordinate 12,465, forward strand.
CAACTGCGTCAGCCCTCTTGGCCTCTGTATGGCTCTGTGTGAGCCTGTCTTTGCCTCCCTCAGCCTCTGCACTGCCTCTTCCTGGCTCAGTCTTGATGATGCAGGCATTGCGTCATCCCTTCCTTGTTGCTACTCCGCTAGGAACAACTTCTGTCACTCGGGACAACTGTTTTTCTACTGCTGCTGCTCTGTTCGGCTGATGTCCTTAGTTCTCGTATGATCTGCAACTATGCTCTGATACGATGTTGGAATTTCTAAGTCTGACACATTAGAAACCCTTCATGTACTTTACTGATTTATTCCTACCTACTTTTTCTGTTAATTAACAAGTTATTTACAATGTAAATACTGGAAGTAAATACAAGTACATGCTCAATACATTATAGAGCATCAATTGAAGGAAACAAAACAAGCACACAAGTGACATCGTTGTTTTTGGACTAATGTACCTAAAAAAACCCAATGTGGGAAAACCGGTGCAGCTATTTGAGGGTTTGATTTATTAAGCAGTTTCAGGATACAATCTGGGTGCCAAATCAGGCTCACCCAACAGAGAAAACTCTGGCAGTAGTACCTCTCTACTCGGAAGCAGATATTCTGGCTGAAACCCCAGATAATCACTTCGACAGCTCCACAGCTCCAATCTGCCCCACGAAACCCCAACTTCAGCCTCTAAGGACTGCGTCAGCCTCTCTCTGGCCCAGTGTTAGCGCAACGTTACTCTGGCTTGGCCTGCGTCAGCCTCTGGAGGCACTGCGTCAGCCGTCTGGCTCTCTGCGTCACCTACGCTGTCCCTCTGCAGCACCGCGCAGCTCCTGGTTGCCTCTGCGTGAGCCCTCGCTGGCTCTGTGTGAAACCTTGCCTGCTTCTGCGTCCCTCTCTCCGGCTACTGCGCTGATCTTCCCGGTGCTATCTTTGCCTCTTTGCTTTTGTATTCACTGCCCCTCAGTTGCAACTCTGATCACTTTCTCAACTTTCTCAGCAAATCCAGCCCTAGAAAGTCGAAATCTTGATCTCTTGGTGTGTTCTCCAAGTGACCCTCAAGCCTACTCTTATACTTTTCTCGTTGACAAATCAATGGCCGAGATTAAGTCCCTAATCAACGGCTAAGATTAGATCTGGCTTGATCCATGACTTTTGGACCATTCTAACACAATTTTATATTAATTCACATTAATATTTTAATTTCCTTAAGTTTAGCTTAGGGACTCCATTAAAAATATTAATTATTTTAATATCTCCCAAACTGTTTAAAATCTGCCCAAACCCTTTCTAGGTATTGGAGATCTCATGTGCCTTAGCCTCTTCACGAATTTTCATGGCTAGAGCACATTCGATGCTACCCCAAATCAACAAATTGGAATTAACTCCAGGTTAGTAAGAGTGGTATGAGACACTCTCTTTTGATTGGAATTGACTTCAGGTCAGTAAGAGTGGTATGACACACTCTCCTTTGATTGGGACTGACTTCGGGTTAGTAGAGAATGGTATGATATATTCTCGATCACTTCTTCTTCATAGTTCAATAGAGCAGAGCAGTGCATTGATGGCAGAGATAGTACAAATTGGCAGATGGATTAGCAGATGGAGTCATCCCTAGTTGAGAGGGAGTGTTAAAGTTGGAAACTAGGGCCAAACTCCACATGGGTCATCTTATTTATGATAATTGATATTTTTCTTGGATTCCTCTCTTTGAGAGGTGTAGGATTGATCTAAAGATTATCCGATTCTGACATGTACAAATGAAGTTATGAATTTATTTTGATGGACCACATTAGTTGGTTCGAAACGTCGACCAAATCCTAACTATGTGATTAATTCGAAAGACTTCTATCTACATTATGGATCACAAAAGTCTTAGATCTAACATATGTTCAAATTGTCAAGGTCGGCCAACAAACTTATGTAGGCTCCGAAGCACAATAGTCACGTCTATTCATCCCCAACGTTGCATATAAATAGAAGGTGACTTAACCTCATTTGGACACATTCCTCTTCACACTTCTCTCTCTCTCTCTCTCCTCATTGATTGGGTATGGATTTTTGGGCTTGTCTCTCTCCACACGTTCGAAATTTTATGAGAACGAAATTTCAGGAGACCGAATTTTTGGACAGTTTGACCAAGCGTTGACCAGCATGCGTTCACCTCCTTTGGCTGTGTTTTTGTGAGGGCTATCTCTGTTTGGGCAGGCCGCATTTTTGGGCACATAAATCGAGGCTAAACGTTGACTGTTGAGCAACGTTGATTGCAGCTAGGGGTGACCGCAGGTGCGCTGTTTGACCGACTTCGACTGGGCTGAATTTGACTGTTTTGAGGGCTGTTTTATCTTGCTGTTAGGAGTTTGAAGTTGACTGAAGTTGACCGATTTGCTGAGGGTCAAATCTGCCCAGTTGACTAGCATTGACTTTTCCAGTTAGGTTTCTTTTGCTGCTGTTATAAATGATCAGATTTGTAAATTGTACTATCTCTCTCTGTTGAACTATTGAAGACTAAAAGAAGATTTGATCAAGGGTTTCCCCACATAGGGGTTTGTCCCTAGCTGGTGCCACATCTTGTGTCCTCTTGTCTTCCCTTGTTATGTTTATGTTCTATCTGCATTTTACTATCATGTTGATGTGATTGCTAATCTGAATATTGATACTGGGCTAATAAAGAAATTGAAGTAAAATTGCTCTAAAGCATAGAACATACCATTGTGGCCTAAAATTAACATTATATGGCTATATGGTTTTAATGTTGCAAATCAGTTGGTTTGCTTAAACCCACTTTATCTTCAAATTTTAAGATTTTTAATTTGTTTTTCCTATTTAGATTTGCAGCTTCTTGTGAGGATTGAATTAGATAACTTTTCCGAATGGTATATGGCTATAAGTTTTTAAAGTGGCAAACTAGTTGGTCTGCTTAAACCCACTTTATCTTCAAAGCCTAAGATTTTTAATTTTATTTTCTTATTTAAATTGATAATTTTTATGAGCATTGCATTTAAATTTTTTCCAAAACGTATATGGCTATATGTTTTTAAAGTTGCAAGTTAGTTGGTCTGTTTTCTAGTAGCCATAGTAATCTGCAACATAATGTATTTTAGATAAGCATGACTTTGCTTAAATTTGTTTCTTTGAAGTAATGTTTTTAAGTGAGTGTGATGAATGACAAGGTTTGCTGAACAGAAATATGGCAAGATACACATATTTCCCATCATTATATGGGTGTACAATATTGTGGTGCTTATTTGCAATCGTATCTACGATGGATATTCTTTTTCATTGTTTGGGTAAGAACCCTGTTTTTACATTTTTGTTTATGTACTTTCTGTCATTCTTATTTATTGATTTTTTTTTTCAAATTTTAATTTTAAAATTCAGTGTAAACTATATAAGCACATACATACATTTCTTGCAACTGTCTATAGCCAATATTCTGCAACATGACATGGCAGTTTATATGTTTGGTGAAGGCAGGCAAAATTTTGCATTCTTGGACAACTATCGAGGCACATTCAGATGGCATATCTGCTTTAATTTCGGTATCTTCAAATATTTTCTTCTTAACTGCCTTGTTCTTCAAAATTGTTGCATTTTTCCTCATGTGGGAATATGATATTCTTTTAAAAACAGAAAACATTTTTCCCCTTATTACTCTGGTAACTTCTTAGAGGCAGGTTGAACCATTTAGAAAGGATGTCACGTAGGGAGTTCCCCATTAAGAAAAGTGTATCACCATAGGAACTGAGTGCATAGGAGGTGCACTCAACCAAGACTGATAGTCCATAACACCAGCGTGTATGTCACATGTGAAATACACCCCCATGTACTTGAGTGTTCATCCACCAAGCCTAACTACTGCCATACCACATCCAGAGACAATATATCGCCACAACACTGAAATATAGCATGTCCACCCGTGATACATCAATGGTAAATCATTGCAAATCCTGATATGTTCTAGGGGTACAAACAAACATGTATACTTAAAAACATACTTTCCTCTAGACATTGCATACCCACAGTCAGCCATGGTCAGACAAGCCATAAGGAAAGTACCAGGGAAAGTATGTGCATCCATAATAGTGCCCCTGTATTTGTCAAGTAATCCATGGTGTCATCCTGTGAATCATGTCTTGTAATGAAAAATCACAAATATTGTGATGGAAATCAGAAGGGTTTGCCCTCATAGAATATCAGGGGCAAACACTTGGCTCCACATGGGGAGATGTATCTGGAACAGGTTGCATGGAAACTCCAAAATCTCTCTTGTACCTGTTGAGAAGACTGCCAAGAAAGCAAGCCAAGAACATGTGGTAGGGTCCATCTCCTGAAACTCCACTAAAAGTTCAAAATGAACAAAGTTCATGCCCTCAATATGACATAAACAACTTGGTTCATAAATTGATGATATTGAATAAAATAGGAGAAATAAGTTGATGATAAACTGCCATGTGATAGTGTACTTTTAGCATTGACTAGTCACAATAGATGAGGGTCATGTCCTTTAGAGAGGATGTGGCATTTCATTTACTATTGTTATTAATATTTATTAATGTTTATATATTTATATTTATGTTCATTACATTGTAAATCATGTCTCGTAGTGAAAAAGCACAAATACTGTCATGAAAATCCCAAGGGTTTCGCCTAGCTCCACATGGGGACATTGTTGATTTTTTGTGTAGCTGCGGGAGGTATTCCCCAGCTACACAAGTTGGCCCATGAAAGGAATATGGAAAGGAGGGAAATTAAATCTAATTCGAATTTAAATTGCTCAGGTCGACCCCAAAAGATCAGGTCAGCCCAGCCAAAGGACGTGCAAATCACTATACATAAACAATTGAACCTCTCATTTGGTCTTTCACTCACAACCCATATTTCGCTCTCTCACTTATGGAAGAAAATCTGACGAAGAGGCCGCAGACCTAAGGAAGATGAAATTTCTGAGACAGCAAAGTTGACCAGCAATTGGCAAGTGTTTGACCTGTGTTGACCGAGAGTTTTCTGGGTATAGTTGACCGAGTTTCTGCGCAACTGCAGGAGGGCTGAATTTCAGCCTGTTTGACCAGGTTTGACTTATGCAAAATTGTTGGTTAGGGTTGACCAAGTTTGACTTATGCAAACTTGTTGGTTTGGGTTGACCAAGTTTGACTTGAGAATATAAAATTGTACTTTTGCTGAATTGAATAATTTCTGCTAAGAAAAGATTGCTGGGTTTTTCCTGAGGTTGGGTTTTACTAGGGTAAATTTGTTCCTCTTTTGTGCTTGGCTGTCTGTTTATGATCCTACTGTCATTATTGATTTACTGTTGAGATTTTCTATGTATAGTTGCTTAATGATATATGTGACATAAGTTAATTTGATTAAGAAATCATTGGAAAGTAATTATCAAATTAGAAGATTGATTTCTATTATGAAAAATCAACATGGTATTAGAGCCTAGATGAAAGAAACAGTGCTAGTCAATAAATAGGCAGAGTACCAGCCTTACAAAAGTTATATTGGATCATTGATCTTGATACATTTAGCTTGGAATGGAATACCACAGAGGATATCGATAGTTTCCTTGATTGACTGATGACATGATGAAATAGGGCCGAGCCTGTTTATGAGGTCTTGTGCCTAAGAAGTGCTGGTCAAGTTCTAGGAGGACAAAACAAGATCTGTCTGCTGTATTAAAGAAAGGGCGAGATTTTGTTAGGGCTGAAGCCCAATTAACCTGTAATAGGGTGGCCAAGAGGGCCTTAGTCTGATTGCAGGAAGGCTGAAAGGCCTCGGGTGATCTCAGGAGGGCTGAAAGGCCTCAGTGTGACAGCAACAGACGCGGAGAAGCCCCAGAAGGTGGCCAGGAGGTGCAGAGTTACCTCATGCCTGTGGGAAGGCCAATAAGGTTATGATGCTATATCAATATAGGAGATTGATGAGTGCTATTTCTTGAAGTCTGTTTGATAAAGGAAGTTCAAACAGTTGGTTTTGAAGGCTGATAAGTACAATGTCTGAAGGAAGAACGTTCAGGGTTAAAAAATGGTGCTATTTCCTTGTGACTTAAAGAGGCAAAGGTTTGACTGCCATTAAAGCGTCTTGAAGAAGCCAAGTATAAGAAGAGTTGGGTCTGCTCTGACAGCAGAAGGAAGGCTGATGTCTAGGCCAGATTACAGAGATCATTAAGGTTTGTTTAGGCAAGTTTGAGGACCTTTTGTGATGCATTTTAAGGACATTTGGAGAGCATAACTCAGTAGCGAGGAAGGCATAGCATAAAATCTGACGAGCATGACCAGACCTCCAATTAATTTGAGCACAGACCTACAATCAAACCCTTGTTTACTATTCATGTTAAACATGGCCAACTTGATTATTTGGAATTTGGACCAAAGGAAGTTGTTAATTTGTCTAAGTATTCGTCCACCACTGAAGTAACTCCAGGGCTAGAGGGAGCTAAGGAGAGAGCCTCCCTCACCTAATTTTCTATAAAGCAATAAATTCTGATGATAAGGCTAGATAAACCTTCTTTTTTTGGAAGTCTTAGGGTTTGTAATCCCTAGAACACTAGAAGTCTTGGATGAGAAAGTCATGGGGTTTGTGAAACCCTAGAATGAGACCTAGAGTGCTGATTGCTAGTGGAGTTTGTACTTGGTTTATCTTCTTGATAGCATGGAAATGGCTTAGCTTGTAGTCGAGACTTTGTGTGGCTAGATAACTCGAGGATGAAGAAGCCCTAGCTCATAGAATTCATGCAAGGAAGGAAAGGAAAGCTACATGCATTAGTAGCTGATGATAAGGATGAGGATGAACATTTTTAGGTTGATGAGATTGCAGATGGATTTCTGCAAGAAGGCAAGGATCAAGAGGCAGTTGACAATCCTCATATCAAAACATAAGTACTTCTTCCTTGACTATTATTACTCTATTTTTGGTCAAACTCTTCTCTTCATATCTTTTGCTTGGTTATAATCATTTCTTCCATGGCCTCCTAATGAGGTTTGCAGGTACATCTTGAAGGCCGCCAAGGCTTTGGTAGCAGATGGAAGCATCGAGAAGAACGAAGCAAAGTTTGTGGCAAGAGGACTCTCCTAGGATCGAGCATAAATTCAACAAGAGTGATTTGTGTTCAAGAGGGAGAAATTGTACTGACATCTAGAACAGTGCCAGATGACTGAAAGAGCTTCTAGTTCAGAGGCTGCGGGCCAACGAGTTTGAAGGTTGCGATGATGGAGGAAATTGTTTAGTGGTGACTTCCAAGTGGATCTACAAGATCAAGCATATGGTGCATGGTACATAGAGAAATACAAAGCGAGATTCGTGGCAAGAGGGTTCTCCCAGAAAGAGGGAGAGGATTATGAGGGACATTTGCTCCAGTTGCCAGACTGAAGAATGTTTGGTATAGACTCAAGCAAGCACCTTGGGCTTGGTATTCTCAGATTGATGGATATCTGATGAGTCTTGGTTTCACCAAGTGTAATTCCGTTCCCAACCTTTACTACAAGGTTGATCTTGTTATTATATGACTTGTTTTTGACGGGAGCAAAAGGACTCGCGTGACAGAGGGAGCAATAGTGGTGGGAGGATTTGATTTTGTGATAGACGAAGCATTCAAGATTACCTCACGAAGCCCTGCTTCATAGGGAGTTGACATTTGATTCAAAATGAAGGATCTAGATTTGATGCATTACTTCCTTGGTCAAGGGAAGTATACTATTGAAATCCTTTAGAGATTTGGGATGGTGGATTGCAAGTCCATGGAGACTCCCATGGCGACCAATCTGAAGAAGCTGAGAGGATTTGATTTGGATTTGGTTGATCCCATGATATACAGGCAATTGGGCAAAGTGGAAGGACCAATTGTCCAAGTGGTTGTCATGGGATCAAGATTGTTAGACTAGATGCTTAGAAACGAGAGGTCCCTAAGAGAAGTATTCCTTTTATGAGTGGACCATGCTAGACAACAGATATGCTTCAGTGACTAGGAAGTAATAGTGGCAAAGGGAGCAGCCAAGATTGCCACAACATGATCTGTTTAGGGTGACTGGAAAGCAACTGTGGTGATGGATTCAGTAAAGGAAGCCAAATAGTTTATGGTTGAGGTGAGGCATGCGACACAACATGTGTTAAGGTGCCGACTATTGGAAAATGCAATGTGGCAACTGTTAATTCAAATTTTCCTTTTTCCTTAATACTTGCTTGTGAACTTTAATTATCTTTTTATGTTTCTTTATTAGACCCATTCATAAAAAAATATCAAGATCAAAATAGAAAGAACAATGGACACAAATATTAGGCTCCAAGCCAGGGCAAAACCCTTCCAAGGGGAAAACCCATAAAACTCTTATCTTCTTATAGAATCTGCGTCAAATGAGACCAACAAGACCCAAAACCCTTGATCACAACCTCCTCCCAGCACCAAGTCAGCCTTTCAAGATCACTTTCCAACTAGGTCAAAGTCACACCAAGTCAACCAGAGACAAACTGTTCCAGAACTGCCTCAGATTTAGAATTTTGGCCCCCAGCTACAGAATTTCAGACCTACAACTTCACTGCTTCAGAAATCTCGACCCCTGCAACTTCGACCCTTGCAACAACTTTGCAACTTCGCACGTGTGAGAGAAAACTGGGGCATGATTTTCTTCTCTTCCAAATGCTACTCTCTTCTTCCTTGCCTTTCTTGTCCTTCTTCCTCAACTTCTCACTTGAGATCAAACTTCCTTGATTGCAGATTGAATTAGTGAGAGAATAAGGTTGAATTGCTTTTATTTATACTGTTCTGTGTGGGTCGTGTCACCCACCACTTGTGGGTTACATATATTGGAGAAATTGTTTCTCCTAGATGGTCCTCAGCCGGTAGCCAACAACCCCTTGTAGCCCTCAGATAGCTCGATGTGCCATTTCCTCCGCCACCTGACCCAACTATGTGGTCCCTCGCCCATTTGTTATGAATGTATGTTTGAAGGTAGGCCTCCTGATCCCAAAGGTATTGAATTTCATTGGTATACTTGAGTAATTTTCCTTACTTGTCATGGGCACTTTTGGGCATGAATTGACGGGGGATTCGGCAGAAAGAGTGGGTTAGGTTTGTATTCTTGTCTCCACTACCTGATTTCGTGGTTACCCTTGTATCCTAGTCTCTTGGAATCTCCTTTACTGACCATTTGGGTTTTGGGTTGGCACTACATGGGAAATCCTGATTTTGGTTGCGTGGTCCTGCATCTCGATACCACATACATCACTCCTGTTCCACTCATTTTGGCCCCATTGATCTATTTTCCCATCCAGGTCCACATGTGTCCACTGGGTCCACATAGGGTTAGCCTCCTCCTCCACTTGTCCACACCTTGGGTTGGGCCTGGAACGATGGCTCAGAGGTTGATGTAGCTAAAAAAAAAGGCCTGGAACGATGGCTCAGAGGTTGATGTAGCTAAAAAAAAAAAGCATAATTTGGCCACTCTTCGTAGGAAATGTACCACAAAATGCAAAAGATGGCCGGGACATACAAATTTAGCACGTGGGCAAAAGCCAAACATGAGCTCTACCCCTTATCCATGGCCATCACCCTGGTTCCTATGGGCCCTAGATGAGCCCCCTCTATCATTAAGGAACCCATGATGGTCCCGACTCCCAACCCTTGGTGGGTGATGAATCACCCCACGTTAAGGGGGTATCCACTGCTACTTATTACACATCATGCTCTCATCCAATGGATTTTTGAGTAGTTATGAAGAAAAATCAATCAAAGGTAAAAGGCATATGAATAAGGGTGGAAAAACAAAGGCTGGGGTAGCTCATGTACCACGACTTGCTCCTTCCTACACCCATATACCTAGGTGTGGACTTCCCTTATTATAGCTACCCATGCACCATGACATGTGGTTTGGATGATTGCCCCTGATCCCACACTCCATTCCATTATTATACCACTCGCCACCTACCTCTTAAAGGATGTACTATGGTAATGCCACCCCCTTTAGAGGTTTAAACCACCTAATAGGGTCTTTGGTTAACGCCTTCTTGAGCTTGGAGACACTTGTACATGCCAAAGCCCACTATGGAAGGGCATGCCATCATGAAGTGCCCCATTGGTCTTGTTGTCACGTAGATTGTACAGGCACTGCGACGATGACTCAGGTTGGGGGTTGTCACCCTTATCCCCAACCTCCGTTCTAGCTGTCTCCCATCAGTAGGCTATGGGGGGTAGACCCTATGGAAATGAGATGATGAAGGACAAGTTGGGAACCAACGAGTTCGGGAGACAGTTGAGTGGCCTAGCTACCTAGTTAAATTTAGCAAGATTTCAAGGATTAGTTTTATATTTGAGACCAATGCCTTATAGAGTCAACACTCTTTCTTATTGAATTAAGACCAAGTAACTAGATGGACAGCTGCTGCTTGGATGCTTCACTAACTTAAATGAAATGCAAATCCTAGGACCTAGGTGAGATGCAAAGATCTTGGTTATTTTTCATTAAATGCATAATCTAAGTATGACCTTCTCTTAACTGTTTTAAAGCTAGACTCCAAGGTAGATTGTGGGAAGGAGGCCAACAGGGAGCAAGCAAGGGCTTGATTAATGATACCTTCTGTTAGGCTCCTATCACCCAATGCCTCCAGCGCTACAGACTCACAGAGATTGTGGCTCTGACGACTGTAAGGTCACCGTGTTAACCATCGAAGAGTTGCTAACCTCCTCAAGCTAGATGAGAAGGGTGGCCCTAGAGGTCTATCAACCAGGCTTATGCTTGGAGGTAAATTATTAATGCATCTAATCTTAGGATGCAAATGCAAGGTGGTTTGAGGGAGTACTTCTTGGGCTAGGATTGTTTAATGTTTTAAGTACTTGGTTAAGATTAGCCTCGTGACAAGAGTACTTATTTAATGAATGAAAAAATCAATCTTAGCAACAAGAACATGTGCCAATTTATCAAAGTACCAACCAGATACAATAGAAAACCAAAATGGAACTTGCTCAAATAGATATTGTCCACAAGTTTAATGATAAATAGAGCACTTATCTACAACAAGACAATGCCAATTACTTGTTTAGATTTAGCAAGTTTCCTGGCTATTAAATTATTTGTTCAACAAGTAGATTATCGCAATCCCAATGTTGTAACTAAATCACAGCTATTGCCAATCAGATTTCTTGATAAACCAAGGCTCTATGATATTTACAGACCACCAATTATTTAAGAGATTTTTAACAATATTCTTTAAATTTGCCAATCAGATCTCCCAAAGACAAGTGAATGTAACTTAAAGCACTCAACAAGATTATGAGATTAGAGTTTGGTGTTTTAAATGCTTTGTGAGCAAGTTTGTTCAAGTGCAAGATTACGAGTTTTGAAACTCATGATTAGTACTCTTAGCATACGAAGGACTTCTCCAAATGTTAAACAATGTAAACACTATGAATCAATGAAAGCATTTGTGATACTTAAGTTCCTAAGTTATCAATGAGTAGTGATCCAACTTTTATGACAGCAGAAAATCGATTATGACAACAGTAAGTTTACCAATGACGAATGTGCCCAGAACTGTCCTAAATGCAAAAAATATCATGCATTGCAACTGTGCACAATATAACTACCAAAGAGATGAGAGAGGGAGAGTTAGTAATCCATAGTACATACAAGGCTATCCTTGATTAGACAATAGCAATGCCAATATCCTGTAGGTATCAAATGCCAATCTCTATCAATCTGCCCTTTCAAATGCTAAATAATCAATTGTAAGAGGTATACCAGTGCCAATAAACAATGAACCACTCAAGCTTATTTTGAGATATATCAGTCCACTTATAATGATGAAATCAGTCCACCAGATCAGTCTAAATGCAAGGAACAGTAACCAATGCAATATTAATGCTAAAAACACTATGCCACACCTCAAAATTACCACTGCTACATCAGATCATATCACTGTAAAATAGACTTTTCAACTGTAAATCAGATCAGTCTTCTAATGCCCAAGATCAGTCATAAATAACAAGAAACGAAAACCAAACACTTGTTAAACATGCAAAATATGGACGAGCACTAATGCAAATCTCAGAGATGAAAGAGCAGAGATGTATGTGTGATCAGAGGTAGGCAATAAGCCTAAGATCCGCTCCTTACAAGTCCCCAAGAGAGGTTTCAGACCTGCATATACAAATGTCAGGGATATTATCTTTCAAGCCCTCAAAGTAGGTGCCAAAATAGGCCAATACACTAAGCAGATCTCAGAGAAATGTTAGCAGACACATATGGTATTGGAAAACAGGTATTAGCCCCTTGAATTTAACCAATATCGGATCTCAAATTGAAGTGTGTCCCTGCATACAAAGTGTTAGTCTTTGAAACAATGATACAACCCTTAAACCCTTGATATGCACAAGAAAGAACTCAATAATCAATGTGGATCAGATCTGATACAAAGAGAAGGGTATATGTTGATGAAATATGGCCAATAGGCCTTCGATCTAGCCTTTGATGACCCTTGCAAAGGAATGTAGGTTTGCAAACACAAGATTTAGCCTTGCAATCCAAAAGGAAGAGTCCTAGAGACCCTATTAGGCGTGCGGCCTTCCTTGCAGAAGCATGTATGGCAAATCGGTGGAAAAATACAAGGCTATAAGCCTTGATCTATTGAGTTTTAGGGCTCGTGGATGGACATCTTGATCTGCAACCACCAACGTTAGAATTCCAACCAAATGTGCCTTGCAAAAATGACAAAGAGACAAGCAATATGATCACAATAGACAAGATAAGCTTACACACTTGATAAAATGATGAATTATGCATGCAAGAACACTAGATCTGCAAGCTTTAATGGTGAGAATGTGATTGGAAAGGGGTTAAATGAATTTCAAATAATTTTCTTGCTTGATACCCTTACCAGAGGGCTTGTGTAGCCCTTGAAGGCTTGTGGCCTTCACTTCTAGCCTTTGTGTCCAAGATTGAAGATATGGGTTTCGTAGATCGGGGCCCAATAAGGGCCTATATGATTTGAAGCCCTACAAAATCTTTGCCCAAATGAAAACGCTGCCCAAAAAAGGAGAAAAAAATGCCGGAAACCCTTGTATTATGGTGGAAGAAATTAGATCTTCAAATAAACTTTCTTCTCCTCCAGATCAGCAGGGTTTTCACCTGTAAAGGAACTTTATGTACAAGATCCTAGCGACTAAATCCTAGATCTAGACAACCCACATTAGATTTATACAAGATATGTACAAAATAAATCAGATCTATACAAAGGTTAGAAATTTAAATTATTTACAAAATTTCTATTATACAATATACACAATGATTTATGGCTCTTATAAGCAGATCTATTTGTTAAATGCACAATAGATAAAAATAGGTGAATGAAATAATTTAAATGGGTGAGCACTGGCTAAGATCTCTGCAAAAACCAATCATTAGATAAGGCTTTTGAAGTTTAACAAAGTGGGCCCTGAAGCTTTCTTGTCTTGGGAGTTGGCTGGTCCAACTGAAGACTTCCCCTCACACCCAAGATCTGAATCCCTGAAATCTCTACACAATTAAGATCAAGTTATTAGATCAATAGGGGCTAGATAGACACCATAACCCTCAAGATCTAGAGATATCTGCTAGATTAATCAAGTTAGAATGCTTTCTCTAAACCCAATAGCTAATGCAAGATACCTGCTCAAATAGCTAATCCAATCAATGGCTAGAGAAAAATAACTTATAAAATATTATTCAATAGAGCATTAAGAACATGATTCAAAATAACTTACCACAAAAAGCAGAAGAGGAACACCATCATGAATTAACCCCAAAGTCTTCTTTATTATTTCCAGAAAAAATATTACAACAGAGCTTGACTCAGAGCTTCTTCGAAAATTTTCCCTACTTGAGAAGCAAATGACTTCTAATTTATGGATAAATCTTCCAAGAGAAAAATAACGACTAGTTGGCTTGATCCCCTGTCAAAATGATCTCGATCGTCCATTATTATTTGATCATCTTTTAATCTCCACTGTCGAAAATCTTTATTTTTAGAGGAATTTTCGAAAATGTCATTAAAACCATTTTTTATTAGCTTAAAAATAATTATTTTGAGCTAATTTCCTCAAAAATTTGACTTTGACTTAACCACCAAGGCCCAAGGGTCCAATTTTTCTTGAAATTCCAAATATTCCCTTGGTGAGAAACGTCCGAAATTAATTTCTTTGATACCCATGAATTTTTCCACTTGGAGAATTTAATGTCTCTAGAACTTTTAATTTTGAGTCAAATTAATTAAATTTTTGGCTAAGGATTTTAATTTACTTTTGCTAGAAAATTTAATTAATTGACAGTTGAGGGGATTAATAATTTTTTCCACCCTCTAATATTTTAGCCATGGTGTCTAAGTATGAGGGTCCATTGTTGATTTCTGGTAGCATCGAATGTGCTCTAAGTCTCAAAACTTGTAGGAAGGTTTAGACACATGCATTCTCCAATATCCATAAATTGTTTTGGGAAATGCCACCCAGAGACAGTTTTATTAAAATAATTAACTATTTTTAATGGGACCCTAAGTCCAAATTTAGGAAATTAAAATAATTAAAGGGTATTAATCTAACTGTGGGTGAAACTTGTAGAAGAAGACAAGGATCTAGCCAAAATGATCTAAGCCATTGATTAGAAGTTAATCTAGGACGTTGGTTGTCCAATAGAAAGATATAAGAAGAGGCTTGAGGGGCACTTGGAGAACACATCGAGTGAAGATCAGAAGATCGATTTTCTGAAGTAGAGCAGCTACTGGGAAGAATTTCAAAGTGATCTTTTGCAGTGATGGGCAAGGATAGTTCTGGTTGGAGATTTCTTCTGATCCTGGTATACTTAGCAGAGGAGGCAGAGAGAGATCCGGGAGAGGCAACGTAGAGCCAGAAGAGTCTGACACAAGGCCACGCAGAGGCAGCGTAGGCTGACACAGAGCCTTGAGGAGATCCAAAATTCGCTGGAGGAGGGATTGATTTCTGTAGCTGGAAGTCAGGGTGTGAGACTGGGAGAGCAAAAGTCAAAATATCGGAGGCAAATCGATCAGCCGAGAAGAGTGATGCAGACCCCAAATAATGTGACATTGGGCTGATGCAGTAACTGCACATTGACAACACAGAGGTAGCTAGGGGCAGTCCATTCAGTGGTTGGATCAGCCAGGATTTCCAGTGATATTGTGAGGTAATCTCACTCATCTGTCTGTCAGTGATATTCTCTGTATTGGATAGCCAACAAGGCATCCAAAGATTATATTCATAAAAACTACTGCATAATAATAAAACCCTCAGTTGCTGCACCAGTGTTCTCACATTAGGTTTTTCTGGGGAAATTTGTCCAAAAATATTTGTGTAGATGTGTTGTGTACTTCTTTCTTGTTCAGTTTCGTGTTTCCGCATTTTATTTAAATGGTGAAGGCTGTAATATATTAGTTTCGGTGTTTACTGTAGGAAACAGGAAATAATTTTGTTCAGTAATTAACAAATAGAAGAAACATAATCAATTGCTGCAGTAGAATTTGGGTCTCCAAATTTTCACATGGTATCAGAGTTGCAGGTGAAACAAGAGAGCAGTGTTGGATGAGCCCAATGCTGAAGGAAGAAGGGAAGTCGAAGTGCTACATAAGAAGCAAATCAAATCCCCTGAGGGATTGTGCAGTTCAGGCCAAGAGGGCTAGATTTTCGTGGAAAATATCTCTCTGGGTGAGTCGACAGAGAGGTAGGATTTCTAGATCAAGATTTGTCAGCGACAGAGGGAGCAACGCAACAAAAGCTTTAGTGAAGAGGGGTTCCTGGTGTGATACAGTTTCTCTGCAGGCAGTTGTTGGGCAGAAAGACGTCAGAAGTAGGAATTTCTTCCTTAGAGAATTCCTAGCTAGGGAATTCGAATTCTCATTTGCTGAGCAGCTGCAGGAGAGAGGAGGTCATTTGACCTTTTTGATTGGCAGAGATGGTAGCCAGTCGGTTGAGGGATCAGGATCGGTTGGGTGGTGCATCCACCTATGTGATCTGGAATGCGAGGATGTCATGCCTTCTGGACGAACATTCTCTCAAAACCTATGTTGACATCGTGGTAGTTGTGCCCGCGGATCTAGATTCGCTCAAAAAGTACAAGGGAGAGATGGCAAAGACAAAGAGAATGATCCTTGACAGAGTGAAGGATCATGTGGTTTGTCACATCGCTGGCAGAGGGACTGCCAAGGAGATGTGGGATGCATCATCGACGTTGTATCAAGGATCTTTTGAGCAGTTGAAGATGTACTTAGAGAAAAAGATGAGGTCCATACATATGTAGAAGGGGGAACAGATTGATCCATCCCTTGCAAAGCTTCAGGAGACCCGAGATGAGCTAACAGCTGTGGGGTCTACACCTCAATCTTCTGAGATGGTAAGACTAGCCCTCAACTCAGTTTTAGAGGAGTGGCAAGTATTTGTCCAGAGCATCCTGGGCAGGGAGAACTTGCCGGATTAGGAAGGAATGTGGGCAGCTCTTTGTTGAAGAAAGTGTAACTAGGTTCGGTCTTCATAATGACATGATCTTTGTAAACATTGAAATGAAAGAAATAAAATTATTATTGTATGCTTTGCTACATGGGTTTCATGAACAAGAAGTTTATTTGTTAGTGGCTCCCATTGAGAGCCTTAGGATTTATTGTTGAGTCAAAGAGTCAGTGTCACGTATGGAGAGCTTTTCTTGAATATTCGTAAAATATATATGAGTCATCCTAGTTTCTAGAAAAGCCCTCCTAAAAGACAAGCACAATCCTCTTAATGTCGCCCTGTAAAAATGAATTTAATAGCTAAAGAAGTCATGTCGGCTTGCAAAAAGAGACACATCGGTTCACTCCGTCAGGTCGGCTAAATATGGAGGGCAAACCACTGTATATACCCAGCTAGGGTTTCTGCAACGAAGAGGAACAAAACTCGGACATATCTGAAACTTCAGATAAGTACAAACCTCGGACATCACTGTAACTTTCGGATGGGTTCAATAGGATACAATTTCAGATGCCTCTGCAATTTCGTGGATAATTACAACGAGAAAAATTACAGACTCATCCTCGGCGGTGACAATCTAAGCATATCTATGATGATGATTTTGGTGCAAGGAAAATAGTCACTGTCTCGGTGCAGTTGTAATGATGAAGATCTCAGTAATGATCACAACCTCAGTCTACTAATATAGTGACCTCTGAAGCAACCTTATAGTCTCGACATTCTTGTGAAGATAAGGATTCTGAAGTGACACTCTCTGTCTCGACATGTATTCTGGAAGCAGTCATGATATCACTCTCTAAATATTTCAGTATATACATCTCGATGTCATGATGAAGATCTTAGTGACGAAGCAACAATGGTGCAACAACAATGATTTAGTTCTTGTGATGAAGACCTCGGTGAAGGTGCAACAATGGTGTTGTAGCGGTAATGAAGATTTCGGTGGTGTAGTAGTGATGGTCTCAATGGTGCAACAATGATGATGATCTCAATAGTAACAAAGAAGAGGATTGGTGTCTTGGTCTTGGAGTGGCTAAATAGGTCAAGGGTCATGGTCTTGGTATTGGTCAATTGGAATCTCTATATGAAGAATTTTGTGCAGGTTTTCCTTTCAAAGAGTGAGAGGTTTTGGCCTTGGCAGAAATCCAATATCATGTGTTCTTGTCTCTTTTGATTTTGTAGCTATTTGATGAACTAAGAAGACACACTCTAATAATAACAAGTGAAGATTGTGCTAAGATGAAAATGTTAAAAACAACTCATAAATAGTTATCATGACTAGAAGAATCTCATTAATTCTAATTGCCCTAGATTCTTCAACACTCTTAAGCAAGAGGAGCTGAGGATAGACTTGGTCAAGTGTAAACTTGATGGAAGCAGCAAGAGTGGGTCGAAGCCCAAGGAGGATGAGAATTCAACCCTCGCATCTAAGGGGTAGCTGGAGCAGGGGAAGAAGAAGAAAGATGTTTCGAAGATTAAATGCTTCAGGTGTGGTATATTCGGTCACCATGCAACACAGTGTCCTCTCAGGAAGAAGGACAAAGATGAGAAGCATCATCTGAAGGTTGCAGCCGCGATGATCGAGGAAGAGGAGTTCGCCATGACAACCCAGGCATCTCCAGGAGGGAGGTGGGGAGACCTAGAGTTGTAGTTCGAAAGAATTGTAGATGGGCAGGATCCTTGAGGAGTCCACCTCTTGGATAAATACCTTGCTATGGAAGCCCATGTCAGTAGTAGCAGGATGGAACGAGTCAGTTGATGTCGAGGAGTGTTGGAGTGACAGTTGCAGTGGCTAGGAGTGCCAAATATTGAACAACGCAGAGCAGAGTTGGCAGTGGTGCAACAGTCAAAACTCTAGCAACGAGACCCATCATACTGAACACTAGTTCAGTAATTTGGGATGCTTTTCCATTGCTGATGCAGTAGCAACAACAGTTGGAGAAGGTTGCAATGCAGATGCAGTATTGGCAATGGCAGTGGCAACAGCAACACAAATGCTGAATTGAGAGGGAGTTGCAGTACCGATGCAGTGTTGACAATGACAGGGTCAACAGAAGTACAAATGCAACATTTGCGCAATAGTTGGTGGACAGGATGTCAGACATCAGCATCGCAGAAGGAGATGTTACAGAACAGAGTGATGCTTCAGCATGGTGCATTGCTAGAGCACATTCCTCGCTAAGAGGAAGTGTTGATTTCTGGTAGCATCATATGTGTTCTAACTCTAAAAATTTGCAGGGAGGCTTAGACACATGCATTCTCCAAAACCCAGAATTGTTTTAGGAAATTCCACCCGGAGACAGTTTATTAAAATAATTAACTATTTTTAATGGGACCCTAAGTCTAAACTTAGGAAATTAAAATAATTAAAGGGAATTAATCTAACTATGGCTGAAACTTCTAGAAGAAGACGAGGATCACACCAAAATGATCTAAGCCATTTATTAGAAGTTAATCTGGGATATTGGTTGTCCAATAGAAAGATATAAGAAGAGGCTTGAGCGGCACTTGGAGAACACATCGAGTGAAGATCAGAAGATTGATTTTTTGAAGGAGAGTAGTTGCCGGAAAGAATTTCGAAGTGATCTTTTGCAGTGAGGGGTAAGGATAGTTCCGGTTGGAGATTTCTCCTAATCTGAGAATACTCAGCAGAGGAGGTAGAGAGAGATTTAGGAGAGGTAGTGCAAAGCCAGAAGATGTTGACATAGGGCCACACAGAGGAAGCGTAGAACCTTGAGGAGATCAGAAATTTGATGGAGGGATCGATTTCTGTAGTTGGAAGCCAGGGTGTGAGACCGGGAGAGCAGAAGTCAGAATCTCAGAGGGAAATCGATCAATCGGGAGGAGTGACGCAAACCCTAGATAGTGTGATGTTGGGCTGATGTAGTGATTGCGCAAAGCAGCCATGGGCAGTCCATTCTGTGGTTGGATCAACTAGGATTTCCAGTGATAGTGTGAAGTAATCTCACTCATCTCTCTGTCAATGATATTCTCTGTATTGGATAGCCAACAGGGCATGCAGAGATTGTATTCAGAAAAATCACTGATAATAATAAAACTCTCAGTTGCTGCACCGGTTTTCCCGCATTGGGTTTTTCTGGGGACATTTGTCCAAAAAGAACTGTGAAGATGTGTTGTGTAATTCTTTCTTGTTCAGTTTCTTGTTTCTGTATTTTATTTAAATGGTGAAGGCTGCAATGTATTAGTTTCGATGTTTACTGTAGGAAACAGTAAATAATTTTGTTCAGTAATTAGCAAATAGAAGAAACTTAATCAGTTGTTGCAGTAGAAATTTGGGTCTCCAAATTTTCACAACCATGCACCAAAATATTTTTTACATAAGATAATTACATTTCAACCTTCAAAGGGGGAACACTCGTTCGTTATAGACCTTCAATTTTTATTACCCAATTTTGTGTCTCAATATGATCTAGTAGATCAAGTGATTTGTAATAAAATAATTTAACCAATTAGCTTAAATTATTCCCAAATAACTTTTACAAAAGACTCGACTAAAACACTAGGACTCACCTAAGACCTTCACGATAAATTTCACCCTAGCTTTTGGGTGAGGTTAGAGGGAAAAACTGTGCTGATCATCCGTGTTTAGAAACACAAATGAATCAATGAGATGAAATACCTCCTAAGATGAAATTCTTCGCTAAGATAATAGGCTTACCTAGGTTGTTACATACATACATGGTCTTACTAGCATCATTTACATTAAAATTATGCAGAATGGGTTTACAACTTTGACAAATTAATGACTAATGATGATGAATCCAAAATAATTTGAATGCTCGAACATGATGGAATTCCTTTGCGAAAAAGTGTACTACTATAGGGTAGTTGACACAGAGCGGTCAACAGGTCCCATGATTTGTAAGCATTATTACTTGATTATTCTAATGATTTGTTGTATTGGAGGGCAAGGGGACGCATTGAATCTTATGCATGATTTTAAGTGGGTTTTTATTTAGGGCTTCGTCTCCCTATACGGGGTCCTAGCCCTCTATTGAAGAATCTAGGGCACACATAAATTAGGGTGATCCTTCTTAACATGATAACAATTTGTGAAGTATTTATACAATTAACCTTAACTTTGTTGGAATCTCTAAATTTAACTCGTTAGAAATTCTTGCTGTACTATTTGATTTATTTCTTCCTACTTGTTCAATTACTTAACAAGTTATTTACCATGTAAATACTGAAAATAAATACAAGTACAATATCAACATCTTCAGATCATCAACTGGAAGTAAACAAACACACAAGTGACATCGTTGTTTTTGGACCAATGTCCCCGGAAAAACCCAATGCGGGAAAACTGGTGCAGCTATTGAGAGGGTTTTATTGTTATGTAGTTTTCAGAATACAACTAGGGTGCCAGAAATGGATTACCCAACAGATAATGCCCTCGGCAGTAGTACCTCTCCTCGGAGACAGATATTCCAGCTGAATAATTATCAGATGAACAATCCCATAGCAACAACTGTAGCTCCCACTGCTCTGCATCACTCTGATAGGGACTGCGTCACCCTACCCGGCTTACTAGCACCCAATCTGTCCCACGAAATCCTTGCAGTGCTGCCTCTTGGCCCTGTGTCAGCTCTGCTAGCCTCTGCATTAGCTTCTGCGTCAGCACCTAGACCTTCTGTGTCTCACATGCTGGCCTCTCCTAGCTCTGCGTAGCTCCTGGCTGCCTTTGCGTAGCACCCAGTTGTCTCTGCGTCAACCTCTTTGGGTTCTGCGCTCTCTCAGGTACCAAATCTGCCTCTCTGCTATGTATTCGCTGACCCTCGCTGGTGATAACTGATTCTATCTCTCTTAGCAAACTCCACTCTAGAGAATAGAATGACTGATCACTCTGGTGTGTTCTCCAACTGACCCTCAAGCCTCCTCTTATACTTTTCTCGTTGGTCCATCAACGACCAAGATTAAATCTCTAATCAACGACTAAGATTAGATTTGGCTTGATCCATGACTTTGGGAACAATCTAACCTAGTTTTATATTAATACCCATTAATATTTTATTTTTCCTAAGTCTAGACTTAGGAACTCCATTAAAAATATTAATTATTTTAAAATCTCCCAAACCGGTTAGAATCTGCCCAAACCATTTTTGGGCCTTGAATATCTCATGTGCTTTAGCATCTCCACCAATTTTCATGCCTAGAGCACATCCGATGCTACCCCAAATCAACACTCCCTCTTAGCGAGGACTGTGCTCTAATAATACTCCACACTAAGCATCACCCTGATTATCCAACATTGGTCCCTGTGTTGATGGTAGGCCTCCCCGCCCAACATCCTCTGCACTGTTGTATCCTGTACTGCTGCCCATGGCCTTGCCATTGCCACTGCTGCATCTGTACGACAACTCCCTCTTCATCCGTGATGTTGCTAGTCCATCCTCCCAACACTGCATCTGCATTGCATCCCCTCTCATCATGCTGCATCGTGTTGCCGATAGCGTTGGCATTGCTAACTGCTACACTGCAACTCAGTTACTGAGAAGTAAGTAACTGATCCACCCAACTCTGACATACCTGTCAGGCTAGAGACACTCTTGATGCTGAAGCTCCCTCTGCTACTAACAAGTCTTCCCTCTATTGTCCTCTGTGTTGCTGCAACAACTCTCTGCATCTCGCACCGTTGCAAACCCCTCTGTGCCATCCTGCATCATTGCAACACTCCCGTGCCTCTTGCACTGTTGCAACCTACTAGCCTAGGGTTGCTCGGGGACTCATGCACTGTAGCACTCTCTGCCGCTTCATCTGCATTCATCTCTACCAACATTCGCTGGTCCTGCTACTCCTCTTCGGGGCTCCCATAGAAAGGTATAATCCAAGAGGTTGGGTACCTCAAGGATCCTGCCCCTCATCGCCTATAGTCTGTCTGACTATAGCTCGATGTCACACCACTTCCTCTCAAGTGGCGCATGAGCACTCATGGCACAGTCGTCATCCACCTCGACTTCTTTTTCCGCCTTCTCTGGTGCTGCCTTGGGCTGAGAAGCCTCTCCCTTACTCTTCTTCCTAGGACATTGGTTCGCAAAATGACCCAGTTCCCCACAATGGAAGCACTTGACCTTGGAGAGGTCCTTCTTTCTCTTCTCCTGCTTTCCTGTAGATGCGAGCCACATCTCCTTCTTCCTCCTTCTTGATTTTGACCCTTTTTCCGCTACTCCCCACCTTGGTCACCCATTTAATCTCTTCTTGATGAAGAGCTGCCCATAGTTCCTCCCAATCTGGAAGGCTCGACTTGCCCAATATGCTCTGGATAAATACCTCCCAATCCTCTTAGACTGCGTTCAATGCGGTCCTCACCATCAGTTCCTGATCCGGCGTGGCCCTTATGGAAGTTAGCTGGTCACGGATCTCATTCAATCCACCGAGGAAGACATCTATCTGCTCTCCCTTCTGCATCTGGTATGACCACAGTTGATTTTCAAGTATCATCTTCCTTTACACGAAAGTATGTTGGTACAGTTTCTTTAGGGCATCCCACATCTCATTTGCCGTGTCCTTCTCGGCAAAATGCAACACCACATGATCCTTGACCCCATGAAGGATGATGCACTTCGCCCTGGCCATTTTCTCCTTGTACTTCTCATTTTCGGCTGGGTCAACTAGGATCACTATTGTTTTCAAGGCGAAGTCCTTGATGCGGTATCTGTCTAGAATGGACAAGATCCTGGCCTTCCAGACCACGAAGTTGGATGCGCCGTCCAACCTATCTTGATCTCTCAATCCATTCACGACCATTATGCTGCTCTTCTTTCGACTCTTTTGAGTCTCTCTACTTCCCTCCTGGAAGTCCTCAGTTCGACTCCTTCTGAGTCTTGATTTCCCTTCTGGAAATCCCCCCTCCTTGGTCTTGCCCTGTTAGGTATTGTTCTGACCACAGTACCCTACCAGCTTCGCTCCGCAATTTATCCGCGGCCTCCTATACCCCAACAACTTGAAGGATTGAGCCTCTAGCCTCTGCACAATCTGACATTGGCAAAATCTGCACCTCCTGGCCACAACGTCGATCCTTCCTAACTGAGAAAGATGACCGGGCACTGCGTAAGTCAGGTCTATTCCTCTCTGCCTCTATGCTGATCCTCCTCATGGCTCGAACTGATGACGCAGACCCTCTGCATCACCCCTTCCTTCCTGCTTTCTGCTAGGAACAACTTTTGTCACTCAGGACGACTGTTTCTGCTGCTACTGCTCTGCTCGGCTGATGCCTTCAGTTATCCTGTGATTTGCAACCACCCTTTGCTACCATGTTAGAATTTCTAAGTTTAACCCTTTAGAAATTCTTCCTGTACTATCTGATTTATTTCTTCCTACTTGTTCAATTACTTAACAAGTTATTTACCATGTAAACACTGAAAATAAATACAAGTACAATATCAACATCTACAGATCATCAACTGAAAGTAAACAAGCACACAAGTGACATCGTTGTTTTTGGACCAGTGTCCCTGTAAAAGCCCAATGCGGGAAAACCGGTGTTGTTATTCAGAGGTTTTTATTTTTATGCAGTTTTCAGAATACAACTGGGGTGCTAGAAATGGCTCACCCAATAGAGAATGCCCTCAATATTAGTACCTCTCCTCGGAGATAGATATTCTCGCTGAATAATTACCGGATGAACAATCCCACAACAACAGTTGCAGCTCCCACAGCTCTGCGTCACTTTGATAGGGACTGCGTCACCCTACCCATCTCACAAGAACCCAGTCTGTCCCACAAAATCCTTGCAGCGTTGCCTCTTGGCCCTGCGTCAACTCTGCTAGCCTCTACGTCAGCTCTTGGAGTTTCTGCGTGAGCCCCTAGACCCTCTGTGTCTCACACACTGGCCTCTCCTGGCTCTACACAACTCCTGGTTGCCTTTGCGTAGCACCCAACTGCCTCTACGTCAACCTCTCTGGGCTCTGCGCTGTCTCTCTGGTACCAACTCTGCCTCTTTGCTATGTATTCACTACCCCTCGTTGCTGATCACTGATTCTATCTCTCTTAGCAAACCCTCCTCTAGAGAATAGAATGACTGATCACTATAATGTGTTCTCCAACTACCTGTTGTCGCGCAGATTGACACGACAACGCTCAGACCGGGGGCTGTCACTCTGATCCCCGATCCCTCCGTTTAAGCCTGTCTCCCACGGCTAAGGAGGGTAGACCCTGTGAGATGATCAAGACCAACTGTCGACCAGTTGGTTGGGAGACACGAGACACGATAAGATAAGCACTAGATGAATTTGATTAATTTAGCAGACCAGTGCCTTAAGAGATTGTTATTAAATCGATTACTTGTTAGATGATTATAGAAACATGAAACGTGAACAACAATCATTTGTCATCAGCTAGATCACAATGCTCTTATAATGACCCAAATGATATCCAACAACTGAAGATTTAAAAGAGATGAATGCTTCAAACCACCACGAGTTATAAACCATTAACTAGATATCATATTCGTATCTCGACTTGAAAAATCAGATCTCAGCGTGAAAGATGAAAAACAATTGAATCTGGCAAAAAATAATTTTCCCACAAAAATTTTTATTTTTCAATTTTTTTTTTTTTTTAATTATAGTATTATTTTTTTATTATTTCATTTATTTATTATTTTATATTATTATTATTTACTTTGTATAATTATATATATCATTAATATTATATATATATATCTATTTTCTTTTTTTTTTTTTTTTTAATTTAAAAAAAAAATCAAATTAAAGAAGAAAAACTAATTTTAAATCTATTCTAAAACTAAAAAATCAAATCTAAATCCAAAACTAAACTTAAACCTAACGCCTTTTTTTATGAATTTTTTATATTTTTTTTAATAAATCAAATTTAAAAAAAAAAAGTTAAATCTAAATCAAACATATAATATATTCATAAAGTTAAAACCAAAGCTAAAATTAAATGCTAAAACCCCTTACGAATTTTTTGATTTTTTATTTAAGAAATAAATATTTCAACACAAACTATATACCTAACATTTAAACAAGACTAAAAAAAAAAAAAATCAAATGAAAACAAACTAAAACTAAAGCTAACAATGCCCATTGCCCGTGACTATTTGAAACACAACCAAAAAAAAGATTTTGAAGTTCAACGCTATACGACTCTATGCCCAGACTCAAACCCACGCATAAAAAATATGACTGTGTTCATTTGCTAGCACCTGTAATCGAATAACGCAGAGGCTTAACGCTAACTGTGATGATACCAAGAAAGCCGATTCACGCTGCAATGACTTCGGGCAAATAAAGAAAATAAACGTAACAGTTCACGCATTTACCTGATGTCCACCTGAGAGAACCGAAACTCTTACTTGATACCCTCAGAAAAACGTTAATCCTTACCTCATCGTGAAACTTCATCGATTTGCTGCGTTGATCAGGTAAGGGCCACAAAAATTTCGGTGCAGGTACGCGGCCTTGAACAGCTGGACGGCGGTGATAACAGGCTCAGACGGCGGAAGGGAAGGTTGCGAACGGGCCTGAAGCGTTCAGCAAAATCTTAATGGTGGAAAACTCTTTAACACAGCACGCAGGCAGAAAAAACTCAGCGTATCATTCAATTTCTTGTCCGACGTGAATCCCTGGCCCGTGCATGCGATTTGATTTTTCTTTGCAGCTGGCGTAATGTGCGTATGTGAGAATAAAGGCGAGGATAGCAACGAGGAGAGCTTCGATTTGCCTGGCGAAATAGGGTGTGGGTGAGGCCCTTAAATTTTTTTTTTTTTTTTTTTAATAATCCTGCAAACGTGAAAGGACAAGATCACCAAAAAGACTGAAAACCCTGTACAAGAAAGCAAAAGGCTAATGAAAACTGCATAAAGCAAACATTTAAAAGCCTAGATCAGAAGAAAAAAAATAAATTGAAACCCTAGAACAGTTAAATAAATTTACAAAATTTTTGGCCCCTTAGCAGCCAGATTAGGCAGTAAGCACATAAATATTTTAAAGAAATAAAGATTTTCAGATTTTCACTGTGAAGAACTTCAGAAAAATCTCTCATGCAAATTAAAAATAAACTGAATGATAGACCGAGGTTCAAATCCAACTGGGCTCAGCAAAAACTGCTTGCGGGAGTTCGCTGGTTCAGCCGAGAACTTCCCCGAACGCCCACAAAATTCCTTCAGAAAATGTTTTCTGCACAGCTCAAAACAACCATCAGTAAAGAGGGCAAAAATGTTGCTAGATCTCAGGAAGTAATGGAGATACCTGCCATTACTTCAGAAACCCTAACAGCACCCAAACCCTAGCAAGTGAACAAGATACCTGTGCTACAATACTCTACAAAAAGCTATTATTAACGACTGAAAATAACATATGCAGAAAATTAAACAATCTCACAACATTTCAAGAGAGTAACACCAGCAAGATATGGACCCCAAAGTCTTCTTTTATTAACCAGAAACAGATTTACAAGAGAGCTTCTTCAGTCTTAGACTCACAGATCAGATGATCTGAAATGACCCCCTAAAACCCTATATAAAGGAAATGATCCCAACGGCTAGTTCGAGTGATCCATGTTGAAGTGATCTCGACCGTCGATGAGGATCAAGGCATTTCTTAATCTCATCCGTCGATTTTATTAAAAAAAAGATTGTTTGCATGCATTCACAAAAAATATTATTATTTTATTATTTAGGGTTTTTTGCTTTATTTTATGAATTTTTTATTTTTTATTTTTTATTTATTTTATTATTTTATTATTCATTTCTTAATTCATTTTAAAAATGGATCATCGAACTAAGCCTTCGGAAACATCACCTAGGACCTAGGACTTAGGACTCATGAGGGGATTTAAAACATTTTTCGACCCTCAGGACACATTACATCATGACTTTTACAATTTACATCTTAAGGGAGAAAAACCCCTTTAACATAGACCCTCACAAATCACCCAATTCTGCGACACAACTATAATCTAGCAGATCAACACACTAGGATTCTCCGAAAATTCCAATGACAAAATCTATCCCGGCTTTGGGGTCAGGTTTGAAGGAAAACTCTGCCGATCCGTGGATCAGTGAGACGAAAAACCTTCCGGGACGTAGATTACCACTAGAAAGTTAGGTCCACCTAGGCAATTCACATACACGACTCATATCTGCTAAGATTATTTACAATTAAAACATGTAGACTGGGTTTACAATTAGATTGATCAAGCTGCTGATGACTGCAGGATGGCACGGACACGCTGATCAGGTGCTGCCCCTTTTTGCAAAGAAAAAGGGGGGGGTACTGCATGGGTAGTTGACCGGTAGAGGTCAACATCTGGCTCTACTTGGGGACACGTCGCTGCTTGCAGGAATGTGAGAATCCAGAATCTGCATCCATATAACACAAAAATAAGTAGCGTCCATCCTAAAAATCATCATATACATTAGGCACAGGAAAGATAAAAGCTCTTCATTTATTGACTATCTAAAGCAAAAACAAAAATGCGGAAAAAACAAGGAATAGGGTTAGAAATACGATACAAAGGATGCCCTGAGGCATCAGATGTGTTCAATATAGTGCATACTGAGCATTTGCCTGCTTTCAGGCAAATCTGTCGGCTGCTTGTCGGATGTACCATGTCCA
Source organism: Pinus taeda (assembly GCA_000404065.3). Taxonomy (NCBI): domain Eukaryota; kingdom Viridiplantae; phylum Streptophyta; class Pinopsida; order Pinales; family Pinaceae; genus Pinus; species Pinus taeda. The sequence continues at coordinate 40,521 of APFE030412779.1, forward strand.
ATTTTGCATATGGTAGGACTCTTTCCTATACGAAAATCAAGCTGCTCATGGCCGTCTGATGCGTCAAATCTTCTTCTTATTTTCTTTCTCTTGTGCTTTTTCTTTCTGGCAGGCTGGATTACTGATGATATGGAACTTTCTGTTTCAAATCTCTTAGATGAAGCATGTAAGATATGCGTGACATATTTTTCTTCATCTTTCATCTGATCATTATCGTTTTTAAGCTAAGTTGCACGAAACGGGGAAACGGGGAAGTGAAACGAAACGCGGAAGCGAAACGAAACGC
>APFE030412779.1:49355-74779 GCA_000404065.3 Pinus taeda
TTAATTCATTTAAAATGGATCATCGAACTAAGCCTTCGGAAACATCACCTAGGACCTAGGACTTAGGACTCATGAGGGGATTTAAAACATTTTTCGACCCTCAGGACACATTACATCATGACTTTTACAATTTACATCTTAAGGGAGAAAAACCCCTTTAACATAGACCCTCACAAATCACCCAGTTCTGCGACACAACTATAATCTAGCAAATCAACACACTAGGATTCTCTAAAACTCCAATGACAAAATCTATCCCGGCTTTGGGGTCAGGTTTGAAGGAAAACTCTGCCGATCCGTGGATCGGTGAGACGAAAAACCTTCTGGGACGTAGATTACCACTAGAAAGTTAGGTCCACCTAGGCAATTCACATACACGACTCATATCTGCTAAGCTTATTTACAATTAAAACATGCAGACTGGGTTTACAATTAGATTGATCAAGCTGCTGATGACTGTAGGATGGCATGGACACGCTGATCAGGTGCTGCCCCTTTTTGCAAAGAAAAAGGGGGGGGGGTACTGCATGGGTAGTTGACTGGTAGAGGTCAACACTACCCTCAAGCCTCCTCTTATACTTTTCTCATTGGTCCATCAACGACTGAGATTAAATCTATAATCAATGGCTAAGATTAGATTTGGCTTGATCCATGACTTTTGGAACATTCTAACCCAGTTTTATATTAATACCCATTAATATTTTATTTTTCCTAAGTTTAAACTTAGGAACTCCATTAAAAATATTGATTATTTTAATATCTCCCAAATCGGTTAGAATCTGCCCAAACCATTTCTGGGTTTTGGAGATCTCATGTTCTTTAGCCTCTCTACAAATTTTCATGGCTAGAGCACATTCGATGTTACCCCAAATCAGCAAACTTGATCTTCCATTCATTATTATTGTATACATGTTAGCTTCATCAAACTGCTATCAAAACAAAAGAGACAAGAACACAAAGTATTTGGCTTTCTACCAGGGCCAAAACCTCTCTCTCTTGAAGAGGAAAACCCACGCAAAATTCTTCTTATAGAGATTTCATTGACGAATACCAATACCATGACCCTCGACACATTCTGCCTCTCCAAGACCAAGACATCAATCCCTTACTCTGCCACTGCTGAGATCATCATCTTCGCTGCACCACTGCATCGCTGAGATCTTCATTATTGCTTCTTCATAACATCTGCACCATGATTGCTCCTTGAGATTGCTACCGAGGTGATCTCTACACATTCCTTGAGATCATGATCTTTAAGAAGAAGATCAAGCCTTGTATTTGCTGCTTACTGTAGGTTGTGTAGCATCATGATCTGAGACTATTCATCCTTATCATTCTCAGTATGTGGAGACTGTAACTACCATGATTATTACTGCTTATGATCCTTGTCATTGTGACCACATCCTAATATGCCGAGGAAGTGTACTGTACTGATATACATATTCAGATTGAGATTCACAGATCCGAATACTGTGCTATTCAAGTATGCCAAAAATCTCTGTCATCATGGAAACCTATTTCATCAACATGGTTCTATGGAGATAATATGCCGAGAGTGTAGATCCACTTCTTGCAACCTGAACCACTGTAGTTCATGACGTCGAGGCTGCTACAGGGATACCACCTTTAGGATCAACAAGATCTCTGTTAAGTCGAGACAGTAATATATGTGCATGCCGAGGATGATCCATTCATAGTGATTGCGTTCTGGAACAAACTTCGAGTTGGTATGCTGCTGTAGGAGACAGGTCGAAGATACCAATGTTTAGACTGCTTGAATATACATTCTCTTGTAGTGCGAGTTGCAGGGACTTGCCACCATTTATCCGAGACCTAGTCTGTCTGCCCTTAAACCCATCCGAGTTACAGACAGACCCTAAAACGATTGCCCTAAAGCAATGCGGATCTATTCCTTCTTTTATGCAAAATTTCAGAGAGGAATTCGAAAATCTCTTGTGTGTTTTGCGCTGACCCTAGACGGGTATTTATAGTGCTTTGTGCCACATATTTGAGCTGACATGAACTCATGAACCGACATGACTATTCCATTGAGTCAACGTTACTTCCATTTATTTATTTTAATTCATTTTCGAGCTGACATGAAGATCTCTTCATTATTCTGCTTGCAGACTTTGGTGTGCTTGTATTTGGAGGATTGTTCTTGGTCTTGGAGGGCTGTCACATACTGTTGAAGACTTGTATTGTTAAAATTCGCAACTAGGGCCAACCTTCATGTGGGTCATCTTATTCATGGCTAATAATATGTTCATTAGATTCCTCTCGTCGAGAGGTGTAGGATTAATATAAAGATCATCCGATTTCGATAAGTATTCATGGAGATATGAATTTATTTTGATTATGGAATTATTATCAAGCCGACCTACAACTCATGTAGGCTCAGAAGCCCAACAGTCGCATCTATTCACCCACCAATGTTGTGTATAAATATAAGAGGACTCTTCCTCATTTGGATCACTCATCTCATCACATCTCTCTCTCTCTCTATTGCGCATATATGAGTCTCTTCTCTACTGCGCTGAAATGGGTCTCTCTCTCACACATGTGAAACCTGAAGCTGGTGAATTTGAAGCTGCAACTGCAGAAGTAAAGATTGACTTGCGAGGCCTAGAAGATCTCCTCTTTGGAACTGCGTTGAAGGTTCATCTGAACCTCCTCTGAAAGCTGCAACTTTTGGTGGTGGAATCAAGTCAATCCGATGAACGGTTTGCAAGATATCGACTGCCCTAGTTTGAAGGAAACTGCGGAAACTGAAGCTGCAACTGCAGAAGTAAAGATTGACCTGCGAGGACTAGAAGATCTCCTCATCGGAACTGCGCTGAAGGTTCATCTGAACCTCCTCTGAAAGCCGCAACTTTGGTGGTGGAATGAAGTCAATCCAACGATCGGTTTGTGAGATATCGTCTGCCCTAGTTTGATAATGAAGCCGCTAATGCTGATGCTGCTGATCTAGGTTTGCTATTGCTGATATGAATCGGATTTATTGTACTGTTTCTCTCTGCTGAATTATTGAAGATAAAAGAAGATTTGATCAAAGGGTTTCCCCACACATTGTGGGGTTTGTCCCTGGCTAGCCGCCACATCTTGTGTCTCTTGTCTTGGCTTGGTTTATGTCGATCGTTTAATGTACATGTGATTGCTAATTTGTGGAACATAATAAGAAAAATAAGTAAACTGTTATAAGCATAGAACATACCATAAATTAACATGGTATCAGAGCTGAGGTGAAGACAAAGCCCAAGCAAGAGCAAGAGCAATCATTGAAGAGAAGATTGGCAAGGCTACTCTAAAAGAACTATGGGGTCCTCAACACTCTTCCCTGCCGAAGACAAGCTCCGTGAGAAAGCTGACTATCACGGATGGAAGATGTCTATCGATCTAACCCTAAAGGATCAAGGAGTGTTCGGTCACGTAAGAGGCGATATTGTTGAGCCTCCATCAAATGCACCTCCTGCTGCCAGGAACAAATGGAAGAACGGAGAAATTAAAGTGAAAAAGATCATCCGGGACTCTATCGACAAGCGCTTGGTAGCTTACATCTCTGATCTACACACCTCGAAAGAAATCTACGATAAATTGGTGAGTTTATTTAAAGTTAATGATGCAAATCAAGTTTTGTTTCTTAGAAATAAACTGAGGGAAATCAAGGGTAAAGATGAAAGTATGCAAGCATACTTCTTAAGAATCACCGAGATCAAGAATGATCTCCCACCTATTGGGGAAACTATTACTGACAGAGAAATGGCACTCACAACTCTCGGAGGATTACCATCTGAATGGTATGTGTTCAGGACTACTCTTCTGAACAATAATGTAATTCCTAGTTTCGAGGAATTAATTGGCTAGATGCATTCAAAGAAAACAAGGGTTAGAAGAGCGGAACATGCCCTTGCCTAACAGGTTCGCTCCTGCTGCTTTTCTTCTGCATGCTAAGAAAAGAAATTATTTCTAGGTCTAAATAAGAAAAGAAAAAAGGCTGGGATTTTAAGGGTGGAAGAAAAGGACGATGCTTCATTTGCAATAAAGCAGGCCACTACTGCAGGAATGCCTGATAGAAAGGACTCTCACCCCGGTGACGATGATCAAAATCCCTCTCATCGGTAATCGAAGGATGGAAAAATTCAATAGCAAGGCAAGAGGAATTGGTGTGGGAAATCAAGGGAAGGAGGGCAACCATTCAAGCAAGGCTTAAATAATCTCAGGTATGAATTCTACACTGTTGACAATAGCAGGTCTGATTATACAGACTTGCTCTATTACTCTACTGCCTTCGGGACTTAATGGGATTTGGCCTCATTGATATGGGTGCCTCAAGAACTTCCTGGTTAACCAAAGAAGTACGTCTTAATCTGGTAGAGAAAGAAACTAACCTGGAAATTGTCCTTGGAGATGATATGAAATACCCAGTGAAAGGTGTAGGCAATGTTTCTCTTAAACTGAATCAAGGTAATACGATTCACTTACAAGATGTATTATATGTACCTGATCTCAAAAAGAACTTGGTATCCATCTCAGCAATGGAAGACAAAGGCTATAAGGTAACCTTCAGCGATGGTAAGGTACGCATATGGAAAAATAATGTTAAAGATACTTTCACTCTTGGGTTTCGAGTTGATTCTTTATATCAAGTCGGTGGAAGTCCGCTAGGTGTCATATCTTGTGACACAACGCTTCAGTCCGAACTTTGGCATCGGAGGTTTGCTCACCTTCATTACAAAGCTGTACCCGATGTAAGACAGATGGTAACAGGGATGCCTGAATTCCAAGTAGAGAAAGAAGGTGTATGTCCGAGATGTGCCGAAGGAAAGCTAAAAAGGGGACCATTCCCTTCAAGTCAAAGCAAGACCTCCGATATATTACAACTAGTTCACTCAGACATATCAGGTATGATGCCTGTGAACTCCTTGGGAGGATACTCATATTATCTCACTTTTACAGATGACCATTCTTGAAAGACTTGGATATACTTCTTGAAAAAGAAGGATGAAGTGTTCCCTTGGTTCCGACACTTCAAAGCTTTAATCGAGAATCAAACCGAAAAGAAGATCAAGATCTTAAGAACTGACAATGGGACTGAATATGAATCTAATGAGTTCCATGATTTTTGTAAAGAGGCTGGCATCAAGAGGGAGACTACTACACCATATACTCCTGAACAGAATGGTGTGGCAGAAAAGAAGAACCGCACAATTATGGAAGCGGTCCGGGCCATGCTACATGATCAAAATCTTCCGAAGTTCCTATGGGCTGAAGCTGCAAACACTGTCGTATATGTACAAAATCGATGCCCTCATCAAGCATTGGGTTCCAAGACTCCTGAAGAAAAATTCACCAGTAAGAAACCTGATGTTTCTCATTTTAAAATTTTTGGAAGCCCTGTATACTTTCATGTGCTAAAAGAGAAAAGAAATAAATTGGGTGCATCTGGAAAGAAGGGAATTTTCGTGGGCTATGGTGAAAATACTAAAGGCTATAGAATATATGTAGCTGGTCAAAGGGAAGTCATAATTAGTCATGATGTCACCTTTGACGAAGATATGGCTCTCAGCAAGGTGAACAGTCTTCCTACTTTGAGGAGATCTCAAGAAGCCGACTCCAGGGAACCGAAAGAAAAGGATGATGAATCAATCCCTGATGTAGAAGAACCCATGGATCCGATTGATACTCCTCCATATGAGCCTTCCTCTTCTAGAAAGAGACCTTCATGGCTTAAGGGGTTACTTGATGATGCTGAAGGACATGCTGCACCCCGAGGAACCTTTCGTGAAAGTAAGAAACCTCATAGGTATCAAGGATACTTGACCATCATGAGCACGATCATAAAAAATGAGCCTTTGTCATTCTCAGATGCCGTCAAGCATCAAGTATGGAAGGATGCTATGACCGAAGAATATGAGTCTATCATGAAGAATGATGTTTGGGAAGTAGTTCCCAAACCCTAGGACAAGACTGTTGTTACTTCCAAATGGCTTTACAAGATAAATCATGCAGCAGATGGAAGTACGGAAAAGTATAAGGCTCGTTTTGCTGCTTGAGGTTTCTCCCAAAAGGAAGGTATAGACTATGATGAGATATTTGCACCTGTTGCCCGATATACGACCATCCGCTCGATCATAGCCCTTGCTGCTTCACAAGGATGGAACCTACATCAGATGGATGTCAAGACTGCGTTCTTGCACGACTCAATCAAAGAAGAGGTCTACGTGGAGCAACCCAAAGGATTTCAGATTTATGATCGAAAATCTCATGTATGCAGGTTGAAGAAATCTCTCTATGGGTTGAAGCAAGCACCCCGAGCATGGTATGAGATGATCGATAGCTACTTGATGAAGCTGGGATTCACTAGGAATGAAGCCGATCCGAACCTTTACTTTAAGCTTGAAGATGATAAGCCTCTCATACTGGTGTTGTATGTGGATGACCTCTTTCTAACAGGTGCAGACCCTCTCATTCACAAATGTAAGAGGGAGCTAGCCTCTAAATTTGAAATGAAGGACCTAGCACTGATGCACTACTTCCTAGGACTTGAAGTGTGGCAAAAGCCAGGAGAAATTTTCCTATCTCAAGGAAAATATGTGGTGAAGATATTGGAAAGATTCGGAATGGTGGACTGCAAGCCTGTAACTACCTCGATGGAACTTGACTTCAAGAAGTTAAGCGGTAGTGCTGCTGGACCTGTTTTACGAAATGCTACCGAGTATCGGTAACTCATAGGAGAATTGATGTTCTTAGTAAACTCTCGTCCAGATATATGCTTTGCAGTCAACACGTTGAGCCAGCATATGGTTGAACCCCACCACATACACTGGATTGGTGCCAAGAATCTACTGAGATATCTTCGTGGCACTATCACTTATGGGTTAAGATACATTGCCAGAGATGTGAGACTATTTGGATACTCAGATGCTGACTGGGCAAGCAATGTGAAGGACCGTAAGAGCACTTCCGGGTGTTTTTTCTCCTTGGGATCTGCTTCGATATCATGGATGAGCAGGAAACAAAATTCGGTGGCTTTGAGCACCGCCGAGGCAGAGTATATTGCTGCTAGCATGGCTTCTTGTGAGACAGTTTGGTTGCAAAAGCTCTTCAGTGAGTTGTTTGGACTCACATTGGATACCACTGTGATTCTTTGTGACAACTAGAGTGGGATTCGTTTGTCAGAGAATCCCGTATTCCATGATCGCTCCAAACATATTGATATTAGATACCATTATATTCGAGATATGGTGCAACGGGGAGCTATAAGGCTCCAACATATCGTACAGATGAACAGGTCACCGACATTTTGACAAAACCTCTTGGGAAGTCAAATTTCTGACTTTCCGCGAACAACTTGGAGTTGTTCAAAGACCCTCTAATGAGGGTCATGTATGATGCATTGAGCTCTGGGAGCTCGAGGGGGGTGCGGGGTGCTTCTTGGAGCAGCATATGACCACAGGATGATTCACTATCCCCTGGTGGTATACATGTACACCCCGTGGCGACATTGTAGCAGGATCGATGTGTTCTCCTGTGAGGCCTGGATTGATGTGTTCTCCATGGCAGCCTGGATTAATGTGTTCTCCACGGCACTTGTAGTAGGATTGATGTGTTCTCCTGTGAGGACAGGATTGATTATTTCTCCTGTTGAGGCATCCTACCCATGCAGTCTGGGATTCATGGGAAGTACCTCTCATCTGATCAATGAGCAGGGAAATGAAGTTAGGGACCATAGTAGTACCGATCGACACATCGTTGTATCTACCATACTCCCTACGCTAGGATGACCTCCATTGATCTGGGATCAATGATACTGGTCTGGGATCAGTGATAGGAGTTGTACCATACTATGATGCTGACTTCGGGTCAGTTGAGACTGGTCTGGGACCAGTGGTACATACTCCGAGACTGAATTCGTGTCAGTGCAGTACTGGTCTGGGACCAGTGAGAGTGGTACATACTATGAAGCTAACTTTGGGTCGGCTGAGACTGGTCTGGGACCAGTGGTATACACTTTGAGACTGACTTTGAGTTAGTGGAGGATGATACTGGTTTAGGACCAGTAGAGTTGTACTCACTATGACGCTGACTTTGGGTTGGTTGAGACTGGTCTGGGACCAGTGGTACATACTCTGAGACTGACTTCGAGTCAGTATGATACATCCTTGATCATTTCTTCTTCTTCATAATTCGGACAAAAGCAGAGCAAATAGAGAAAAACAGTACAGATCAGTGCAAGGCAGAACAAGTCAAAGCATATCAGGCTGAATTGAGCAGAGCAGGGCAAGGGTCAAGTTGTAAAGGGTAGTGCATTTGATGGATGAATAGTAACAACCGATAGACAAATTGCAGATGAAGTTCTCCATGGTTGAGAGGGAGTGTTAAAATTCGCAACCATGGCAAAAATTCATGTGGGTCATATTATTCATGGCTCATAATATTTTTATTAGATTCCTCTCCTCGAGAGGTGTAGGATTGATATAAAGATCATCTGATTCCGATAAGTATTCATGGAGATATGAATTTATTTTGATTATGGAATTATTATCAAGCCGACCTACAACTCATGTAGGCTCAGAAGCCCAACAGTCGCATCTATTCACCCACCAACGTTGTGTATAAATATAAGAGGACTCTTCCTCATTTGGATCACTCATCTCATCACATCTCTCTCTCTCTATTGCGCATATATGAGTCTCTTCTCTACTGCGCTGAAATGGGTCTCTCTCTCACACATGTGAAACCTGAAGCTGGTGAATTTGAAGCTGCAACTGCAAAAGTAAAGATTGACTTGCGAGGCCTAGAATATCTCCTCTTTGGAACTATGTTGTAGGTTCATCTGAACCTCCTCTAAAAGCCGCAACTTTTTGTGGTGGAATGAAGTCAATCCGATGAACGGTTTGCAAGATATCGACTGCCCTAGTTTGAAGCCGGAAACTGCTGAAACTGAAGCTGCAACTGCAGAAGTAAAGATTTGACTTGTGATGCCTAGAAGATCTCCTCATATGAACTGCTTTGTACGCTCATCTGAACCTCCTCTGAAAGCTGTAAATTTTGGTGTTGGAATGAAGTCAATCCGATGAACGGTTTGTGAGATATCATCTGCCTAGTTTGATGATGAAGCCGCTAATGTTGATGCTGCTGATCTAGGGTTTGCTACTGCTGATATGAATCAGATTTATTGTACTATTTCTCTCTGTTGAATTATTGAAGATAAAAGAAGATTTGATCAAAGGGTTTCCCCACACATTGTGGGGTTTGTCCCTGGCTAGCCGCCACATCTTGTGTCTCTTGTCTTGGCTTGGTTTCTGTCAATCGTTTAATGTTCTATTTGCACTTTACTTTATGTACATGTGATTGCTAATCTGTGGAACATAATAAGAAAAAGAAGTAAACTGTTATAAGCATATAACATACCATAAATTAACATATATAGAACTACATAACTCATTGTATGGGCTTTTGGGAGCCAATGCTTTGATAGGTATAACTTAGAGAAAGCTTGAAGTGTATTGTAACAAGCCTTGGCTTCTCCACAGTGCAAACCAAGTACATGTCTTTGGGGGAGTAGGTGGCAGTGACTGTAATGCTCCACTATTTGGGCTAGTGGTTGTCATCGTTGTATGTATGATGGAATATTTCACTATCTTAACATAACATAGCCAACACATTTCATGCATGTATTTTTATTGTAATTCGACTATTCTGGCTACTCTAACAATGTATGTAGTTGTAACTTACGCATGTATGTAAGGAATATTCTATATGTGTTTGTACAAATCTTATCAAAGCATGTTTTTGGTTTAACTTATCACTTTAAATTGTCAATTATTCTACTTTCCATCTTGTGATGTCTTTCATCTCGTGTGTCCCCTTTCAAGCTGCATACTATTACATGCTTCTAAGGGGTGCACTCTTCTCCCCTTCTATGTGTTAGATCCTTTCCATGCATCTTCCCTAACTTGCTGCAAGGTCACACCCTTGCTTCCAACAAGGACATCCTACTTACTTCTGTGTGCAACCGCAGTCAAGGCGATATTGTACTACCCACTGTTGGGACTCCTACTCCAAACATTCTAAGGTCTAGTTGGGACTTCTTACTAGGGAGGTCCCCTAACATGTTGGCAGGCCCAACACCGTCAACATTTCTAGCACTAAAAGGAGGGCCAGATGACAAGATGAGTCCTCACAATCTATTTTGAGTCTTCGTACATCTATCATGGAGTTTTTTACATTCCACCCTCAAAAATATTTGTCTATTGAACGTATCTTTGAAGTTGAGAGGGAGTTTTGGGATAACTTGTCTGAAATCACGTATGATGGTGAAGGCAAAGTAGCTTAGCCTGACCACTTAGATGACTTCCATGCACTCATGGAGAGCTTAGAAGCTCCCACTGAAACACAAACTTGTATGCTGCTCGCACACACAGTGCGACTACTCGTTGCTATGGTGTGCCATGCTTCCTCCTAACTCCATGCACTCATTTAAATATTTCAGTGATATAGTAGAATTTGTTTTTCACCATTTTGATCCTGAAGCACATGTTAAAAAAATGTTACAACGATGGAAGACCCCGCATGAATCTCTAATGGAATTTAGGGGGCACTTTCGTCTTCTCCCTTTTGAAGCTCTGAAATGTAAGATGAAATTCCAATAACTTTGGGAAAGATATGAGTATGTCTGTATCAAATCGTTCTATCCAAAAATGAAAAAAAAAAGCTCAAAACCCACTCATCATACTTCGATGATGGAGCTGTGTAATCTCAAGTAGACACAATCACTATCACAAGTGATTTTCCACCTTCCTCTCATCAAACAACTCCACCCCCATAGAGTGATGTGGGAGAGCATGCACATAAGGTCATTCAACTGTAACATCCTCCCACCCACATTACTCTCAATTTATGTGCATATTTGGTCGGGAAGCCCATGGGTTGTCATATGCACTTGTTACCTCAACCTCTATCCCCATGTTCTGTTGATCCTCCAGATTGCACTATCTTGTGTTCTTCCATTCCAGACTCCACACTTGTTGTGAACGAGGATCAAGCCATTGACAGAGTTGATGTTGCACAACCAACCTGCACTCTCATTTACGATGAGTGTGAATGGGAATCTGTACATGAACCCATGGTGAAGGATGACCTCCTTTTGTCCACGCCTCCTCCACTTTTCCTGATATCTATGGTGATTCTGCTATCTCTGATTTTCCTTGCATAAATCCATCCACGAATGCATATACTTCCGATCATTGGCAAAACACACCCAATGTCAAATATTTCATTGAGAATCCACTCGACATTTCATATACTATTTTTGGAAACGCAAAGGGTGAACATCCTTGCTTCTCATCTATCCCTCTGTATGATTCATCATACCATGAGGATGTTGATGAACTCATTGATTTTTTTTATCGTAGATGTCGTGATCTCTTTACTCCTATATTCAATCACGATGTTGATTCAATTGTTTTTTTTTATCTTTCCAAGCCAACTGTTTATGATGATCTATCTGTCGATGAAGTCAAAAACCCACAAGTTGTCGAGGCATTTCAGCCCGAGCTAATGGTTATGGCAGGCCCTCGTTATAATGAGGTTAGTTTCACTTCCGATCAGGAAATTTTTGAAACACCCAAGGATCCTCATCACTCATCTATATGCATTAAAGATTAGTCCAATACACAGATTTCACTTCCTCCACCCAAATCACATGATCCTATCACTCATGCATTGGAGGAATCATACACATCAAACATACTTGCAAGGCGTAAGTTGTCTCACCTTCTCATGTTTCCTTGTCTTTCACAGTCAAGAGAGTGCACATGTTTATCATCTGTATGCATGTGTCATAACACCATGTTAAGTCTGCATAATGCTTGTCTTGCGCTTTCACTCTTTTCTTTTATGTGGATGCGTTCAAACTTGGAGTGTGTTGGTCTTCATTTTTATATATTTCATGTTTTCTAGTTCACATGACTGCCCTTTTCACGAACCATGCCTTCACCAACATGGGTCAACCATTGCACTGATGGCTCCATTGGAAATGTCACTTCACGTGATCATACCCATGCACCGTTAGCTTAGGAGTAAGAGTAGTGTTTGCTTTGTGTCTTGTTTTCTTGCATGCATTTTTTCTTTGTTTCTTTGTTTGTTTTTTTGCTTTATTTCTTTGCTTACTTACTTTTTTCACATTTTCTTCTTCTCTTTGCTTTATAGTTTTGTTTTCTTGTTATGTCTCTAGGTTAGTTTCGCATGAAGCCATGTGCGGTTCTGTACACAAGTAGGGTAAAGTACAAGGGGACTTGTACAACTATCAAAGTTTGGTTATCTGTTGTCCTCTCTCTTTATGTAGAACTTGTTGTCTTCTTTCAATGATACACCAATGGAAAATATGTTCTGTTCGAAGTGAATCTTGGTGAAAACACAACACTTGCGCTCTAACTAGTACCACCTACTCTAGTCGGTTGTTTTTGGGTTAACCCTTGTCATCTCAATCACGTAGAGTAAGGTGAGATGGAAAACCTTAACAAGTATGTCAGAGGTATATATAATATACTTCTCTAAAGGGACAACCTCTTCTACTCTCAATAAGTCGGGATCCCTCTTCCACCTCTAAAATAAATAAGTGCCTATACACAATTCCTTGAAAAAAAAATGAAAAATGAAAAAATGAAAAAAATGAAAATCAAATCAAGTGAAAGAGGAGAAAGGCTTCCTATGCAGAGAGGTGATGCAAGTAACTCTATCGGGGTATTGAGCAGGCTCACTGGCAGTGGAGCGAAGCTTGTGTTCCTACCTAACTTTGTCGGGGTACTGTCCAGGCCTGCTGGCTATGCAACAACACCATAGATGAAACTTAAACTCTGACAGATATATTACTTGTGCACCAATATACCCCTCATCCCCAATCGGAACAACTAAGTTGACTTGGCTTGGAATGTATGTTGACCGATCAAGAGCATGGTAGGTGTAACATCTTTCACTCAAGCCAGTGTGGAAACCATGATGATTAGAGAATCAAAAAATACTTCTAGAGGAGTTAGAATTTCTTTTCACAAAACAAGGTCCATTCAGAGAGTTGGAATTCTACCAATGTGTCTCCAATGTTGTAGTGGCTACAAACATCCTCCAAAAATTTTCCTTAGCTTCGTTTTGGAGCCTCCCTAGTAACCATCCTTAGTAGCATGTCTTCCACTCCTTAGGTACTTATGATGTCAGTTGAGTTTCTTTGTCTTATTAGCTTGTGTTCGCTAGCTTGTTTGTCTTTCACCCACAATTTGACCTCCCATGACTTGGTCTCAAACCAGTTCTTGTGCCGAATTGGAAAACTGCACAGCACTAGAGGTCAACCAGCCTTGCTCTCTGGAATTGCGTAGTGCATCCTAGCAGCCAGCACTGTGTTCCAGAATTGTGAAGAGCAGACAAGCTTCCTTCCCCAAGAAAATTGCATAGAGCAGCCCATCATCGAGCTTTCTCTAAGAATTTGCACAGTTTTGACTGGAAGCCCTGGCTTTAGTTCAGAAATTGTGTAGAGCTTGAGGGGCAACTAGAGCCACTCAACCCAGAAACTGTGCAAAAGTCATCCTAAGGCTTGCTGACTGTTGCATGTGCTCACAGGTTGGTCGGTTCCCTCCAAGACTATGCAATCTTAAGTTGCATGCATGGGTAGTTTTTCCCGAAAAAGGGAAAAGAAAAAAGCAAAAAGCATCCCTAGATTTTAGGGATCTATTTTTAGCAGCTGGGGGTTACATGCAAAATCGGTTTTAGAAACCTCTTGCCAAGTGTCACTTTTTCCTAGAATTGTGGCATGTGCATCATAGGACTCGATCTTGTCAAAAATATTGATTTGATGCCTCAGATATCATTCCTCACTTTCGATCTTACAACTCTGACATTCCCAATGCATCTAGGAACTTTCGGCACACTCAGCACAAATTTTTCTGGGTAAGTCCACTTTTCATGTCTTTTGTTGCTTTTCTGTTGCTTTACATATTTTAGTTTGTGTGAGTGTTGTTTTCTTGGTTTTATTGAATGATTTCTATCATTTCATTGCATGTTATCTTGTAGAAGCGTTGTTTTGAGTTTTTCATTGCATTCCCTTGTTGTCACATGCATGACATTGTTTCTTCACTAATGGTCATCGTTGCGGCGACTCACTTCACACACTTTATTGTTTTCCCTTCTTACTAAATATTGCACAGACTGTAATCACATGCATGTTCATTCACTCATGTCTACACCATCTCTACACATGCATTCCATCCCTACTATTTTCAGTCGCCCATCGGCAGGTCTGAGCTGCCTTGGCCTAGACTTTGCCTTATCAGGCTTGCACTGCACATTTATGGGATGGAAGGCCTTGCCTTGCTCCCAGAAATTTCACAGATCCTACCTCACACTGGCCTCCCAAGATGTGCTCTATGCAATTCCGAGAGATAGTGCCTTCGTTGGCCCTCGGGATTGTGTAGTGCAATTTCCCGAGTAGCAGTCTTGCTAAGCTAAACTGCACATTGCCTAGTTCTAGTCCTTAGCAGGACAAGATGGAATGTGATCTATGTAGTTCTAGTAGTTAGTCAGCTCACTTGTAGCCTAGACTGTGCTCTGCGTAGTTTTGGAAATTAGTCTCACATCCTCTCCCAATCAGTCAATTAGGTGTGTTACATGTCATTCCTCAAGCTGCTTTTGGTTTTCAACTGACATTTTTCTTGCCATGAGTGTTTCTCTGTCTCTAGGAATCACAGGTTTTCATCAATATCTCAACATTACAAGTACAATGGCTTCCAAGAGAGCAGGGTCAAAGGACACCGTTGAGAGCGCAATTGGAGATGTGGTCCAACAATTTTCTATGAGCTTACCCATCTATGAAGATAATAAGTTGTTCATAGACAAGGAGATCAAGATCACATGGCAGGACATCAATGACATATTTTCAGGCACCTTTGAGGAGAATCTGGAGGACAACAGAGTCTATGTCAACATACACAAGTATGTCTTGTACGGGTTTCATGTAGGTATCCCGCATTTCCAAGAAAAAACATGATCCACTAGATTGTCTCGCATACTAATATAGAGACAATGGTACTGAGCAATGTCAGTGGAATAGAACTTGCTACCTTTAGGGCAGAGAACTATCATGAGATGTATCACTTTCCGTAGTCGGTGAACAAAATGGATGCACTCTTCACCCATCCCAGCAATAGTGCAAACTCAAGAGACATCCTGAAGAGCTAGGTGAGAGAGTCTTCTAAGTTTAGGATGACACCCAAATAGGTATACAAGACAAAGACATTGTGGAAGGATTATCAGTTCTTGGTCATCTTCATATGTCACTTTTATTGCCAAGAGTACAAAAACCTTCCCATGGAGTTGGGTGATTGTGTTGGATCAACTAACGAACAAAGGAAGACCTTTCAATTGGTTTGACGTGTTGGCCCTCTGGCTAAAAGGGCACGTAAAAAATTCCCAGCATCTGCCCAAGGGTCAACAGGCAAATTTATTCATGTACGCCCATATGCTTGATGCAATATGTGTCGGTGAGTATTTTCCTGGCTTGGGTTGGCCAAGGAAACCTTCATAAACCTCTGTGCACGTCTATTGCTGGTTTTTATCTGAGTGCAGTTTCTGTGGAGTTATACTACAACTATCAGACCACTTCGTCACACTGGTGTACAGGATGATCTTTGAGCAAGATCCTCCTTACATGTCACAGGAAGTGATGGAGGCATTGGTTAACATTTCAGATCGGTATTCCTCACCCCTTGGCACCTTCATCCAGATGTAGCACAGAGAAGGCTATGCATGTGTTACCGAAGTTTTCCAAGGACAAGCTGGTCATGTAAGAGGTTGCATACCACATCTTGACAGGGTTGTCAATGAGACTGCACAGGAAGAAGAATTCACCTTGGCTCGCTCTTCCTTTGTGGATTGGGTTATATGAGATCCAATGTCTCAAGCATACTAAGGCCGAGATAGAGGAATTCAAGAGGTTCACCTTTGGCACCAAAAGTTTCAATCCATATGACCCACATTGCTCAGTGAAGAACCACTGTGCGAGAGTGTATCATCCTTGGATCCATAGGGCATGTCATTGTCCTGAGAAAGACCCATAGAGATACTGCTTCAACTCCTTAAGGTTCAATGAACCAGTGAGAGTGGTTGTAGAATGGTTAGCAGTGCACAACACAACAACACTTGATAGGGAAACAACATCAGCAGTAGCAAAGGGCAGCACACTTGTTCATGACAAAGGAAAGAGTAAGGTTGCCCACAACACAAAGGCAGAGAAAATTTGCAAGTTCAAGGAAAATCTACTTGTAATGAAATCAGATTTGGACATTGAAGCAAAGAAGCGGAAAAGCAACAAACGGATTGCGCAAAGACAAAAGGAGAAGCAGTGGTGAGCCTTCGCAGGAGTAGGAATTTTCTCAATATATTGAACAGATGTTGGAGTAGATGGACATGGATTTGGTTTAGCTAGAGCAGGATCTAGATATAGTTCTCATTCCCAAAGGCCCAGAGGTCACTCCACCAGCTTCACCAAATATAGGAGCAGAGCAAGTCCCAAGTGATCAAGGAGACACTTAAATCCTTGAGGACAATCTAGAAGAAAATGTGCACAACATATCCTTTGACGAGTCACAACACAGAGTTGTGCAATTGCGCAGAGTGCCCACTCTAGATGTCCATGCATCTCTTGTGAATTTTCAAGAACGAGTGATCGTGTTTGATGTGCGCAGAAATCCAACTGCATTGGCCGATGCTACAAAAACATATGCTGAAGCCATCAACTCAAGTGTGAAATTCTTGATAGCTGAGAATGAGCGCATGGCTAAGGAGTTGCAAGTAACCAAGCTTGGAGAAGAGCAAGCTATAGCATATTCCAGAGCAGAGTGGAAGAAAGTGATACTTGATGAAGCATCATCTCTCAAGACAGTCAGGTAGAAGCTGTACTTCAAATTTGTCACCATGCATAAGTCAGTTTTCCATCTTAATGGTTGGCATCAGTTCTGTGTTAGGAGATCACGCATCTTGACAGACATACACATTTTTGTCGAACACATGCAGATATGGACAATGAGGTACAAGGGAGCCCATTGTACTTCCAAAAGATGATGAAGCCAAAGGCAGTGGAGTTGAAGGCATGCATCTGGAGCCAGTTCCAGAACCATGAGTAACTCCCACAGCTCATCACCAGCTTACAAGCTTCACATGCATGAGCGTTCAGGAGCATGGATGTCATTTTGTGCACACATGCGATCCCATCCATTGGCACACTCACCAAGGCAAAAGTAAAGAACCAAGTCCGACTGGAGCTAGACATGTACTTCAAGCAGTTGATGTGCATAACCTCCAACACATATTTATGGATGAGAAAATACACTATGCATCACTATGTCACTATTCCAGCTACACTCAAGGCCATGATGTGCATGCTATATGACGAGTTAGACAGAGGTACCAGATTAGTGTACCCGAATGCAATGGATCCAAGAGTCTGCTTTCAGAAGGATGTCACCACGGAGTATGTAGACACCATAGCACACTACCAAGTTTGGCATGAGTTCACCACCAATGATCACCAAGAGGATGTCGACGATTTAGTCTTCCCATAGCTGCCTGAGTCTCAGTGATGTCTTGTATGGCTTACATAAGCCAATTTTTGTCTCACATGGGTACATGTGTTGATTGTATTGTAAACATGTTGCAAAGTGAAAGACCAAGTGTCAATAGTAGAATGTAAACAGTCATGTGTAAGTTGAAGAGTCATGAGGGTAGTTGAAGAGACACAAAGGGGAATGTCAAGGGTCACCCCGCCTTTTGCTATATATAGAGCCTCATAACTCATTGTATGGGATTTTGGGAGCCAAGATTCTAACAGGTATAACTTAGATAAATCTTGGAGTGTATTGGAACGAGCCTTAGCTTCTCCACAATGCAGAGCAAGTCTAAGGTCTAGTTAGGACTTCTTACCAGGGAGATCCCCTGACATGTTGGCGGGTCCAACACCATCAACATTTCTGGCGCTAGAAGGAGGGGGAAATGACAAGCTGAGTCCTTACAATCTATTTTGAATCTTTGCAAATCTATCATGGAGTTTGCTATAATCCACCCTCTGAAATGTTTCTCCAACGGACATATCTTTAAAGTCAAGAGGGAGTTCTGGGATAACTTGTCTGAAATCACGTATGATGGTGAAGGCGAAGTAGCCTGGCTTGGCCATTTATATGACTTCCATTCACTCATGAAGATCTTGGAAGCTCCCGCTAAAACAAAGACTTGTATACTGCTCGCACACACACTTCACGACTATTCGTTGCTATGGTGTGTCATGCTGCCTCCTAACTCTATGCACTCATTTAAATAGTTCAGTGATCAAGTAGAATCTATTTTTCATCATGTTGATCCTGAAGCACTTGATAAAAAGATGTTACAAGAATGGAATCTCTAATGGAATTTTGGGGGCACTTCTGTCTTCTCGCTTTTGAAGCTCCGAAAAGTAAGATGAAGTTCCAATATATTTGGGAAAGATATGAGTATGTCTGTATCAAGTCGCTCTATCCAAAAGTGAAAAAAAATCTCAGACGCCACTCAACATACTTCGGTGATGAAGCTACGCAATCTCAAGCAGACATAGTCAGTGTCACAAGTGACTGTCCACCTTCCTCTCATCAAACAACTCCACCCCCGCAGAGTGATGTGGGAGAGAGTGCACATATGTCTATTCAAATGTCACATCATCCCACCCTCACTACTCTCAATTTATATGCAGATTGGGTTGGGAAGCCCATGGGTTGTCATATGCACTTCTTAGCTCAACCTCCATCCCCACGTTATGTTGATCCTTTAGATTGGATTGTCTTGTGTTCTTCTGTTCCAGACTCCACACTTATTGCGAACGAGGATCAAACCATTGACGGTGTTGATGTTTCACAACCAACGTGAGATGTAATTTATGATGAGTATGACTAAGAATTTGAACATGAACCCACAGTGAAGAATGACCTCCTTCTATTTGTGCCTCCTCCACTTTTTCCTGACATCTTTTGTGATTCTGCTATCTCTTATTTTCCTGGCATAAATCCATCCATGGATGCATCTACTTCCGATCATTTGTAGAACACACTCGATATCAGTCCATCATTTGATAGAGGAGAGGAAAAATCTTTCATTGAGAATCTTCTTGACATTTCATCTACTGTTTTTGGAAACACATAGGATGAACAACCTTGCTTCTCATCTACCCCTCTGTATGATTCATCATACCATGAGGATGTCGATGAACTCACTGATTTTTTTATATCGTAGATGTCATGATCTCTTTACTCCTATATTCGATCACAATGTTGATTTAATCGTTGTTGATCTTTCCAAGCCACTTGTTTATGATGATGTATCTATCGATGAAGTTGAAACCTCGCAGGCTGTCGAGGCACTTCATCCCGAGCTGATGGTTATGTTAGGCCTTCACTGTCCTGAGGTTAGTTTCACTTCCGATCAAGAAATTGTTGAAACACCCAAGGCTCCTCATCACTCATCTCTGTGCATTGAATATCAATCCAATACACAAATTTCGCTTCCTCCACCCGAATCACATGATCCTATCGGTCATGCATTGGAGGAATCATACACAGTAAGCACACTTGTAAGGTGTAAGTTGTCTCTCTTTCTCATGTTTGTTTGTCTTTCATAGTCAAGAGAGTGCGCATGCTTATCATTTGCGCTTAGTGTGTAACAACACCATTTTAAGTCCGCAGAATGGTTTTCTTAGGCTTTCACTCTTTTCTTTTATGTGGACGCGTTCAAACTCGGAGTGTGTTGGTATTCATTTTTATATATTTCATGTTTATTGGTTCGCATGACTTCCCTTTTTACGAATAATTCCTTCACCAACATGGGTAGTGTTTGCTTTGTGTCTTGTTTTCTTGCATGCATGTTTGCTTTCTTTCTTTATTTGTTTTTTTGCTTTCTTTTCTTTCTTACTTTGCTTTCACATTTACTTCTTCTCTTTGCTTTATTATTTTGTTTTCTTGTTATGTCCAAAGGTTAGTTTCACATGAAGCCATGTGCAGCTCTATAGACAAGCAGGGTAAAGTACAAGAGGACTTGTACATCTATCAACACTTGGTTATCTATTGTCCTCTCTCTTTATGCAGAACTTGTTGTCTTCAGTCAATGATACACCAATGGAAAATATATTATGTTCAAAGTGAATCTTGGTGGAAACACAACACTTGCGCTCTAACTAGTACCACCTACTCTAATCGGTTGTTTTTGGGTTAACCATTGTCAGCTCAGCCAAGTAGAGTAAGATGAGGGGGAAAACCTTAACAAGTATGTCATAGGTATATATAACATACTTATCTGAAGGAAAACCCTCTTCTTCTCTCAATAAGTCAGGATCCCTCTTCCGCCTCTGAAATAAATAAGTACCTATGCATAATTCTTTGAAAAAAATGAAAAATGAAAAAAATGGAAAACATATAATGTGAAAGAAGAAAAATGCTTCCTGCATGAAGAGGTGATGCAAGTAAATTTGTTGGGGTATTGACCAGGCTCGCCGGCAATGGAGCGATGCTTGTGTTCATGCATGGCTCCGTCAGGGTATTGTCCAGGCCTGCTGACAATGGAGAACCACTAGAGATGAAACTTAAACTCTAACAGTTATATTACTTGTGCACCAATATACCCCTCATCCCCAATTGAAACAACTAAGTTTACTTGGCTCGGAATGAATGCTGATTGATCAAGAGCATGGGGTGCTACATCTTTCACTCAAGCTAGTGTGGAAACCACGATGATTAGAGAATCGAACAATACTTCCAGAGGAGTTAGACTTGATTTTCACGAAACAAGGTTGATTCAAAGAAATGGAGTTCTACCAGTGTGTCACCAATTTTGTAGCAGCTATAACCATCCTCCAAAATTTTGCCTTAGAGATTTGTTTTGGAGCCTCCCTACCAACCATCCTTAGCAACATGTCATGCACTGATAGTAATAAGGTGCTCAAAATTATGCTCAAAAATCAAAGTGTTAAAATTTTGGTTAAACATCGCTTTAGATCAAAGATCTCGTCATTCTGAATCCAATGGTGTGAACGAAACTCAAATATGAATTCGTATGCAGAAGATAATGCAAGTCAAAGTTTAAGTTTGACTTGTCTACATGGCAGGATTAGATGATGTGGCAAGGTCTTCAACGAATGAGGAGGTGCCAAATGGCAGGCCGCCATTGGCCCCCGCTTATTGTAAATCATAGTTGCAGGCGGAAAGGTGTTACAGAATCGGCCCCTGAGTAGAGAAGGGTTAAGATGCGATAAATCACAATCACAAATCGGCGAAGGGAAGTACTACGAAAATCGACACCCAGCGTACCGGTCTTGCGATGTAATAGATCACAGATCACAATCGCACTTTGTAGAAAATAGAGTCCCATTTTATGATTGTTCATCGGTTCTCCATCGATTATGATAAGTTCACGGATGCAATATATTTATCAGTTCCATTTTATAGTTCTGTTGGGTCTGTCGATATCTCAATCACAAATCACTCGTTTTATTCATAGACCATAAGCCTACAGCACTTACTGATTGCAATTTGTGATAAGATCGACCGACAAGTTATGGTCCGCTGCACAGAAAAATTCTCGCCTAGTTAGCGGATTTTGGAGCAAATTTGTGGGATTATGTCGGTTTTGGAGAAATTTGTGGAACGAATAGTGGGAGAACTAGGAGAAATCATAACTTCTTCAGTTTTCCTCCAAACTAGTTGCAAAAAGAGTCTATATAGCCATTTTTCAATATTTTGAACTCATTGAGACAGGTTTCACAGACATTTGAACATTGTAGACACACTTTTGTTGTAAATTGGATCAAAATAGAGAGGCCCAAGCATTGGAAGTTGGACCAAGGAGACGTAGCCCAAGAGGGGTGAACTCCTCATCAAATCTATATGTTGTGTGTTGTATTTTGATGTTCTTTGATGTTATTTTGCTATTGTTCAACATATGTTTAATGTTACATTGTTTATAACATTTACATAAGAACCTCTCATGGGAATCAGTTAAATAAGCATAAATGGTGAATCCTTAACCACTTGATAAGCATGTGATAAGAATCTTGGGTTTTATTCTGAATGGGGAATTAACATAACATTAATAATATGCTCCATTTCAAATCAAGTTGGTATTAGAGCTCTGGTTTTTGCTTACTAGATTTTCTTGTGAAAAGAAGGAGTATTGTTTGCTCGTTTTATGTCATGCTAATAAGGTTAAAAATCAAAAGAGGAGAAGGGAATCTAGTTGAAAGCCTTGTAGTTGGCTCAAGTGGAGGAAGAGGAAGGCTACCAAAGCCTTCTACGCTAGTACATCCTCAAGTTGCAGAAGTTATAGTTGAGTCTTCAGAGACCATGTCTGATCAAGGAGAACCTCTCATGACCGATGATGAAAGAGCATTTAAAAATGATTTTTTTATATGACTGAGATGGTTAAGGTCCTATATGAAGAGAGGAATAAGATATTGCAAGGAGAAAGTTCCAAACCTCCCAATGGAGAAGGTTCTTCAGGAGAAGTTAATGGAAAAAGAGGTAATGGAAAAGGAGGTAATGGGAATGGAGACAAACCTCCACCCTCTCCACCATCTTCTTCATCTTCTTCTTCACAAGCATATTCACACTGTTCCAATAATACGACCCTTACTCATACTCATCATCATTCTTCAAAAGGAACTGGTAAATCGCCTTTTATAAAACTTGACGTTAAATTCGAGTTTCCCATGTATAATGGTGAAGTGAATGCAGGGAAGCTTGATAATTGGATTCTTCAGTTGGACGTCTATTGTAGGATTCAGAACCTTCAAGAGGATGATATCAAAATTCAGTTGGCTTCATTGAGAATGGAGGGTGTAGCACTCATTTGGTGGGAAGCAAGGACTCAAGACGAGATCCAAAAACATGATAAAATCTCTATTACTTGGTCTGATTTCATTGCTGCTATAAAAAGAAAATTCTACCCTTTATTTCATATGGAAAAGGCTATCATGAATTGGAAAAATTTCAAATAGTTAAAAGGTCAAAATGTGCAAGAGTATACTCAGGAGTTTAGGGGAAGATCTCTTGTGCTAGGAGTAGACTTGCAATCACAAGATACTTTGGTGAAATATATAGGAGGTTTGCATAGCTATCTTTGACGCACCATTCTTATGTTTAATCCCACAAATCTTGATGAGGTCTGTGTTCAAGCTACACACCTCAAAGCAAGAGGGAAAAATGTATAAGAAGAAGGTAACAAGAAACCATTCCAGAGTGGTGAAAAAGGAAGGAAATCTAAAGGAAAGCAGAAGAAAAATGCTTCTGTTAAGAAAGAAGGGGAGAAACCCATGTGCAAGAATTGTTCCAAAGAGGGCCATGATGAAGCGCATTGCTGGAAAATTCATCCTGAATTAAGACTAAATAAATTTAACAATAAAGGGAAACAAAAGACAAACGTTTTTGTACAAAAAGACTCGCGTTCTGACTCAGCTAATGAAACAAAGATTGTAGCCACAATTACTAAAGGAAACATTGTGGAAAAAGCAAGCAAAGAGGAAGTTGTGGCAAGCACCAGCACAACAAATAACTACAACAACACTTCAAATGAAGAAAAAATAATTGAGTTGTTCCATATCAGAGTTATTTCCAAACACACCAAGATTGATACGATGTTTGACAGTGGATCCCAGGAAAATTTAATTTCTACAAACTTGGTCAAGAAGTTGAATCTAGAAATCATACCTCATCATAAACTATATCCATTGGGTTGGATAACCAAGGATGCAAATCTTCAGGTGACAAGGAAATGCATTTTTAGGTTTTCTATTAATTCTAATTTCGTTGATGAAGTCAAATTAGATGTACCACCCTAAATTTACATGTATAATAAATGGGCGAATCCCCATGATACATAGGAAAAATGGGAGGTGATTTTATCAATAATATAATATGTATATATAAGTTTTTTGGCGAATCTCTCACCAGATTATATTATCTTGTAAAGTCATGGCGAATCTTTCACTGAATTATAAATTATTATAAGATCTTGGCAAATATTTCACTAAATAGTAAAACATTGTGAAGTCTTGGCAAATGTTTTGTTAAAGTATGAAACCATATATGATAATAGGAGAACATATTCATTAAATTGTAATATACTAACATGCATGTTTGGAAAAAAGAAACATAATTTTCTCTTCCTACAAAAAATGTTGCAAGTTTCAGTGGCCATTTTTGTCAAGGTTCTTACTGTACACTCTTTCATATCCTTCTATTAGTTTTGATAATATTCCACAACAAAGTTCTTGTCGGTGTTGATCTTGACCACCAATTTTCTCAAGGTAGGAGAGATTAATCTTTTCTCTACCACTTTTGTCAAGCTATCAAATTTATTTCTTATTCCATAGACTCCAACTGTGAGATAAAAAAAACCACATCAAGTTTGTTTCCCCAACATGCGAACAAGTAGCAAGCCCCAACTATATAATATAAGAAAGTAGTACTTATCCCAAAGGCCTAAAGTGGATCTAATGGAAAGAAGTGACCGTTGTTAGAAACCTTCCAATCAATATATAAATATATAAATATAGATTTTTATTATTTTAATTGGAAATCTTTAATTAAATAATAAAATTTAATTACGTCTCTCCCAATCTAAATTGCTTATTAGCAAAATTCACTACCTTCATATGTCTTGCATTTTTTTAACAACAGTGTAACATGTGGATTAATTTCATTTTTGGTGCACAATCTCTGCCTTTTAGGACAATATGGTGCAGTGGCCCAACCCCTATAGATCATTATGACAAACTAAGAATAACAAAGAAGATGAAAGGTTGTACAAACCAACATATTTTTCAAACAACTAATCCAACATCAGTACCTTAACTTTTTCATGAAGATATCATATTGAGAATGTTTGAAAAATGGTGGGAAACCTGGGCAGCGACTATCTCTCTTGTGCGAGGGTGATGCGAAATAGTGATAAGATTTCACTATTTTGATTTTTTTTTTGTTACATCAGAAAAACCAATATTAATGGAGATATTGATATTTTTTACTAAACTTTGTGAAGTGACTAAATGTAGCTTTAACCATTCACCTTAAGATTTTTTTTACAATATAATTTCCTAAGTCTATTTAATATCTTTATTATCATAAAAACCAACCTATATCCATCTTAACTCCACATCTACCACTCTTAGAGGGATGAAATCTATTTATCCCTCTAAGCACTTGGTAGACCTAGAATTAAGATGGATCTAAGATGATAGAATTTCCCCTTTAAATAGTCTATGTTCACATGAATACCATGGCATTACCATTGGTCAATACCATGGGTTATCATAAACCTGGAGCTTAAAAGTTACTATTAGTAATTTATAAAAATTAATAAAATTAATA
>APFE030412782.1:0-21468 GCA_000404065.3 Pinus taeda
TACACTGCCATGTTGTTAATCTTAATGCCTTCTAGTTGCAACTCGTTCACAAAATTCTTTTTCCGTAAGTCTCTCTACTTCGATTATGCAGGTATCTATGCCAACCTCAAAGACCTATTCCCACACACATAAGAGGCCATACCCATAAATGGTTCTAGGTAAAAGAAATTACAATTCTACATTTGGATAGTCTAAGTTGGGGTTGAGGTTAATTTGAACATTTTCTCCATTACTAACCCTTAATTTATTTTATTTATTTGTAGAATTTCGGGCATAGCGCGATGCAGGAGATTCCTCATAGGTAATTACTTTGGAATGTTGTAGCGAATGCCCATTCATAAGCTACCCTCACTGTAATTTTGACTAGTTACATCATCTCTTGACAATATATTAGGTGATGCCCAAACCCTTGTTCTTTGGATGTATAGTGGTCATGGTGGTAGGGTAATTACTATTGGTATTTTACTTTGCCATATACCAAGCTTGAATGGTATTTTATTTCATGACTCGCTTAGCCTCTTAGGGGATTCTGATTGTCATAGGTAAATTTTCCATGAGATATGAGATGGAGTTTCGATGTTGTGTTAATATTATTTTGTGCATTGTTAAGGGTTTTGTAATTGTATTGTGGGGTTTCAGCCCCTTTTATTTCCATTGGTTTATTAAGCTGAAAACTTGTTTGACGGCACAACATTGCTAAATATTAAACATTGATCAATATCACAATTGTTATTTCTTTTGCTTGGACAAAGGACTTGGCCCCTCACTTTCGGAAACGTTTAAGCTACATATATTATATCTTTTCTTTATTTTATTTGTATATTTATCGAATTTGTATCTTGTTAATTTGTATGTAGTTTAGATCATGTGTATGCTTTTATATATGCAATTTTAGAAACTAATGGATGTCGGGTTACCAATTTATTATCTCTAAATTAATAAGTTTTATTTTTTATTCTCGTTGTGGACATAGACCCTTCTTGTGGTTTCAATATAAGCAAAACCAGACTCTAAAGCCTAGTGGACATCCCTCAAAACCATTTCTTCAGGTTGTGCCAATAAGGTTTGTCGTGAAGAATAAGTTTTGGTGATGTCGTCGCCCTCACTTCAGATTAATCTTCTTTACACAATTAAAAGTATAATCCTCTTCGACATAGTTTCTTGAAAATATTGGAAAATCATCCATTCTATCTCTTATGGGACTGTCTATTTGTACTTAGATATTTGTATTTAACTTCTCTTAGAAAATTATTATTAGCCTCCCAATTGGCATACCCAGAAACTAAGCATTATTTTACTGTAACGTATTATATAAATAATTAACTTCCACTATTATGTGTCAACCACTATTATTTTTGGTTACATATTTTAATTACATATTTATATTTACAAACCCATTCCTATTGGTACTCTTTAATGAACGGTACAGTGGTTCATAACCAATTTTATTTTCAATCTTAGTTAATCATGAAAAGTAAATGCTAGTACCAGTCTTCAAAACAATATAGGAACAATGACTTTCAATTTCCAATTTTGTAATTCATATACACCATAGAAACAACAAGTTTTAATCCATGTGTCATAACATATATGTATGAAAACATATAACAATGGTGCTCGATCCGAATATTCACAATGGTTCTTTTTTTTAAACAAAAGAAACAACAAAATAGGAAATCCAAGCCCTTAACCAGTTAAACAATTATCTTCTATTCGATGGCCAAAATTTTATAAGCAAGGCTACACGACCCTTCCAATGAGAAATTGGCTATTACATCAAATATTCTCCACCCAAACTCCTTAGAATCCAGAGAAATTGCCTAGATAGCAGTTCTAATTCACTGACATCACGACCTCCAAGTCTAGCCTATAATTTTTTCTTTCTTTCCACAAGGAAAATCTACCTATTGAAGTCTTTCCCACTGGTTCTGATCCAGCTCAAGGAATTCACTTCTAGGCATCATCCTACCTTCCTATTTCCACCTTCCTCTCCCTATCCTTTAATTTGAAAAAGATAGAGAAGAACTAAAAAATAGATAACTTCTTCTAACTATTAATTGTTAGATAAGAGAGAATTATTGAGTCGCCATCTGTAAATTCCAGAACTTCTCATAGAGACCATGTGTGTTTTTTTTAAATAAATAAAACCAATAACTAATTACCATTTCAAATTATTCTAGAATCCATATCTTCCTCTACTTAGTAAATTACTAAGTTCACCATAGTAAATTAACTAATTAAATATTTACAACACCTGGGGGTGTCACATCTCTCCTCCCTTGAGCGTAACACCATCCATGGTGTTTATCTTTATGACCATTGATGGAACAACTCGAGATATTCCTCATGCATAAATCATTTTCCTTCCTAGGTTGCTTCCTCTGAGCTAAAGTTCCTCCACCTCACTTTAACCTGGATGACACGTCACTTTCGTAGCATTATCTCTCTCTGGTCGAGTATACGTAGAGGTTCTTCCAGAAACTCTCAACCTAGTTCGACCTGCGACAATCACAGTTTAGTCATTATTCTGACATATAAGTATATATGAAGAGGTTTATATTTACCATTTTTAGTACCCTTTACCTAAAATGTGCATGTAATCATATATATAATTGTTTAAAAGAGAGACTCAGAATACATTATGAATCTGAATGTCACTAGATAATGAAAGTTGGTATGAAACTAGTCCTACCCTTTCTAAGATCTGATAATTTCCACAAAACTGGGGTGCTATCTTTGCACACTTTCCCCACCTAAGAGTACTCATTTTTAGATTAACCCACAAATAAACATGATCACCGACCTAGAATTCTCGCTAGTTTGTTTTCTTATCCACATAATTTTTTTGTCTATCTTGAGAAGCTTTTAGACTTTACCGAACTGTTTTCACCATTTTTTCCATTTCTTCTAACATATTAGGTCCCAAGTCCATTTTATTCTTAGGACTACTATAGTTTTTAGGTATTTGACATTTCCTTCCAAAAAGTACCTCAAAGGGACTCATTTTTAGTGATTCATGGTAACCATTATTATAAGAAAATTCCACTAGGTGAAGATATTCTTCCCATTTTCCTCGTTGCAACGTTACATGCATATGTATCATATCCTCGACTCGGGGGTATGATGTATCATGCTCTACTATGCCTATTATATTCATCAATCTCGTTGATAGTGATACATCTTCAACGCTTCTTGACTCACTTAGTATGACCATATGTTTATGGGTGATATCAGGTACTAAAGTGAAATTTATTACCCAACCCTGTGAAAAGAACCCTCCAAAAGGTGGAGGTGAATTTCACATCTTGATAATAAATTATAACTCTAGGCATTCCATGCAACATGAATATTTATTTCATAAATATGTCTTCCACTTGTGTCATCTAGTATGTGGACTTAAAAAGACTGAAATGAGCTATTTTTCTCAATTTATCCACCACTACAATGATAGAATCATTTTCTCTCTTCAATTTCGGTAACTTGGTTATGAAATCCAAGGTAATTGTGTCCCACTTCCATTTAGGAATGGGTACAAGATGCAAAAAAATAGGAGGAGGATTCTGACACTTAGGTTTAACTTGTTGACATTGTAGGAATTTTTCTAAATATTTTACAATACCTTTCCTCATACAAGGCCAATAATAACTTGTTTTAATTGCAGAAAATAGTTTTTGATATCCTGGATGAGTGGTATCAGGACTTCAATGGAATTCGTCTAATATAAATTATTTTATTGATAACTGGTTAGGGATATACATCCTTTCTCTAAAGATCAGCAAAATGTCATGATTAATACCATACTCCTTTTGTTTTACAGAATTTTTTGCAAGTTAAGTTTGTTGCCAAACATATTCATATTTTAGGTCTTTTAGAGGAGCTTCTTTAATTTGCTAAGAAAAATTAAACTCCACTCAATTATATGAAATATCATATATGGTAGAAATTTCACGACAGATCAGCTAGCCCTGATACCATGTAGAAATTATAATTATAGATTAATCTGATAACGCAATATCTTTATCATAACAATCCACCTTGGTTCTATGAAGATACAAGCAGTCCATACCAAACAACATAGTGTATGATCCCAATGGGAGTATATTAAAATGTGTTGAGGTAGGCATACCATTCAACTCAAATGCATAAGCTCTTACCCAATGATGAACTCTTTTCTTTATACCTATAGCCAACTACACTAACCAAGATTTTACATGCACCTATTTATTCAAACCATAGTTATCCACTAGGAAAGGACTTATTGATGCGAGTCTTTTCGAAAGTATGCATCATGGGTACTAGTTGGATGCAAAATTTAATTCCACATCCAACGAGTGTCAACACTTGAATTTTAATTAAACCTATCAGGAGATAAGCCAAAAATAAAATAAAAAATGTTTTTTTTCTTATTTTCCCTCCGAAATATTACATGTAACCCTTCTTAAATTTAAAGAATTTTGATTGGTTTACATATTATGAAATGAAAATTATGTGAAAATTTCATGGAAAATTTTAGGCTAAAATTTCCTCTAATGTCAACCCAAGTAGCCACACCTCTGTATCCTTTGAATTCTTCAAATTTCCATGAAAGGCAAATGGCTTGGCTTTCTTGAACTCATCTAGAAAATATACCCTGCCACTCCTCTTGTAAAGGTGATAACAATGGTGATCACGGTACCTCTCAGAACCAGAACTAGAATAGAACTTGTGTCCATCACCTCTCTTATCTCGTGTATACAAGAGCCTTTCATCTATGATAGTGTCATCTTATCCAACATGTGCCCACCATGAGATCTACTTCAATATGCCCCTTTAGTCCTATCCTCCTTCCCATGACTGATCTTGAGCAATTCTTATCTCTACAATTCTGACAAGATCTGAAGGATTATTGCATTAACTTCTACTTGTTTATCCTATGCCTGAATGATTATGTCATTATCTACTTTGCAACTTCTTATTTATGCTGTAAAACTTCTCAATGTGTCTATTAAGTCAGAAGAGTGCCCACCACAATGCTTCTCATTTGATCCATAGGGAGAGTCTCGTGAATAATATTCTACCATCTTGTTAGACATATTTGATCTTCTTCTTGCAAGTATACCATGTCAGGGTAAACAAAAACATAACATAATCAACATACCTCAATATAGTTCAGGGGAGGATATCTCATTTGCAAGATCAACGAGACTAGCGCAACACATATATAAATATAATCATATCATCATATAATCATCATTTCAACCATTATCAAGTTATCAATGCATGACCATACCAACCACACACCATGATCTCATGCACAACAACTATAATCATGTCAATGTATGCATAATGATGTATAGATGCTAACATGCATAATAAGTGCATAACTAATATTAACTCATAATGACCACATCCAACACCGACACCATCAACACTTGCATGGTGACAGAACAAGAACCATTACCTCCACCATGCATACACAACAAGCACATAAACTACAAACATGAAGAACACATATGTAATCAACATGTATGCATGACCAACACATTCCGCCCATCCATTCCAAGGGGTTAACGATGCTCTGATACCACTCTATAACATGCTTCTCACACATTTACGCAAGATAATTGATCCATTAGGGTAAACATGTTAAAAAAGACTACTATGATTTGATTTAAATCCCCATATATTCTTAAGGAAGTGGAATCGGTAAAACAAACCCAATCTAACCTGACTGAAGAACTATAGACCCTTCAGGAGACAACTAGCCCTTCTAGGTGCCTAACAGCTAAGAAAACTTGTCTTTTTAATGAGATAGACCCTTAGCCACTCCCATGACAAGCCATGTATATGAATGAGGCCCTCTAGTTTCCCCCACAACAAGGAATGTTAGTGGTTGTGGCCTATTTTAGCAAATTTTGTGCGAGTGACCCGAGATTTTGTTCCACTTTTTTAAGGCCAGGACTTAGGCCACTTCTTAGAACTTTGGGAAACTTCTAGGAATGTTAAATAACAATGAATTAAAGCTACTAATGCAAACATTTTTAGAAGGAATTGACCAAACCCTTACTTTCCATGACATACATTTTGTTAAACATATCATAAATATGAAATGTATAGGTCATAACAACATATCTGAGTATAGGGGTCTCATACGTATCTGATAGTCACAAAAAAAGGATTGATACCTTATCACAATAGTCACATTATCATCTATTAGGTCATATATTCATTCACATCTCATGTACTAATCAAATCATGATGAGATCTATAACCAAAGTGTGTCATAAACCATACTTATAACTAGCATATAACTAACAGAAAAAACAAGAATATAACAACCATAAGACCACAAATGAACAAGTACATTTACACATGAAATACAAAAGGATAAGGAAATCTTATTAATGAATGCATAAGCCAACCAAACTAGGGACTTCCACGAACCACCCGACCATAGATTGGGTGAACCAAATCTTTCTTTCAGCCAACTGCACTTGTGCCATATTCGAAGCATGAATGTGGGACTCACAATAAAAGTAACAAGGGCTTCCTTGGGCTTTACCATATATCCCACCAAGGGATTACTAGGCCTAAAACCCTAATCAATACAACCATGGTTTATCACAATCCCGCTAAATCACTAGGCCTATACAAGCATGGATGCCTCTAGATCTGCCCACTTAAACCGTGAGGAATTTGTCTGTCTCAAACTCTCAGCTTTACCATGTATCCCTCACTCCCTCACACCCCTTCCCCCTCAATCACCCCATCATCCACTCTCTTTCTATTTCACCCTATATCTCTCTCCCGCTCTTCCTTTCTCTTTCCTTCCCTCACTCTCTTCCTCTTCCACTAATGTTTTCCCCCTCTCTAATTTTGTCTCTCTCTCTCTTTCTCACTCTCCCTATGTGCCTCTCCTTCTCCTCACCCCCTCTCTATGTCCCTTATTCTCTCAAGGCATCTACTAGTGCCTCACCTTATCTCTCCTTCTCTCTCTCTCTCCTCACTCCCTCTCTTGCACTCTCACCTTACCTATCTTTCTCCCTCTCCCTCTCTCTCCCTTTCCTTCACTCTCTTTCTATTCCAATTTATTTCCCCCCTCTCTCTCACTCTCTCTTTTACTCCATCTCTCTCTCTCTCCCACCCTCCCTTGCTCCCTCTCCTTCACTCACTCCCTCTCCCTCTCCGTAATCTCTCTCTACCTCCATTGTTCCCATGGTACCTGTTGTAACATGCATCTTTCCATAAATTTATTTTTCATTCAAAAAATCTTTTGAAAGTACTTTAAAAATGAGACAAACTGAAAGGAAGAAGCAATAATAATATATCAGAGGCCAAGGGTTATATGGGTGTACACACACACACACACACACACACACACACACACACACACACATATATATGTGTGTGTGTGTGTGTGTGTGTGTGTGTGTGTGTATTGAAAAACATAACTCTATCAGAAATACAAATGCAAAAGAAATGAAGAAATAAATCACATTTTCAAAGAAAACAAGTGTTAAAATATTATAGGACCCGACATGTTATATGCTACGTTTTGAAGTTTGGCAGGTCTATGTTATGGATGGTGACACCACAGATAAATGTCGATCATGATTAGCGATTGGGTTACGGGCTCG
The DNA here is from genome assembly GCA_000404065.3 of Pinus taeda. Lineage (NCBI taxonomy): Eukaryota > Viridiplantae > Streptophyta > Pinopsida > Pinales > Pinaceae > Pinus > Pinus taeda. The sequence goes on from APFE030412782.1 coordinate 7,617, forward strand.
AAAATTTATATGGTATATTTTATAAGAGTGAAACGTCCAAAATAATATGAAACGCTTATTTATACCCATATGACCCTGCCGATTGCGATATGCGACAAGGGCCGGACCCGAACGTATATATATCATATTTTAAAGTCCGGAAAGTTCGCCTTTATACATATATGTTGATAAACACCAATTGCAATTTTCAATGGCTCGACCCGATATTACATTCATTAGGGTTAATTATTTTTTCGGGTCCGCGACCATTATAACACACACACACACACACACACACACCCACATATATATATATGGTTCTTGTGTCAATTGTGATATTTTATAATATAGTTTAATTAGAAAAGGTTTACACATAAATCCAACATTTTCATAGTTATGTGGCCTAAAGGTACGTAAGTTAAGTTTTACAGGGATTATCAAGCCGATTGCAATTTGCGATGGAAGTTAACGGAGTGTTGTATGGGCAGATTAGAGAGGTTATAAATAAGGATTTACTCTTTTTGAGTTCCGAAATAATCAGAATTTAACGTTATTTTTGCTTTGTAATGTGGCAAATCAGGGATTAGAGCCGAGGTTGAAAAGGAAGATAGATCTGATATATATTTATTTGCATTTTGGCCAACCGGAATGCCCAAGATTATACAAACCAATCACATTGCATTATGGCTAACAGGAACTAAGCATCATTAGATTGTTTATAGAGGAATATAGCAGCGAGCCAACAAAACAAGCTAGCAGTTACCATCTCCTTCTAAATTCAGTTTTGTTTTGTTATTCCTTATTCTTCGAGGTGTTTTTACCCTCTTTAAATTCTGTAGCAGTTTTATTTCATATAGTTAGAAAGCATTTAGATAGGTTTTAGAAATCAATAATTGTTCCACAATGTATAAAAAGTGGAAAATTTACTAAGAAAGGGTTGGAATTTTGGAGAACCAGATCACTGTATTCCTAATAACATCATTGATTAATGAAACAACCAAAAGTTTCTAGGAGTTGTTACATATAATTTGTAAGTTTCACTATCATGTGTCATGCAATGTTTTCTTGTTTCTAAGTGTAGTAATGAAGCTGCAGGGTAAAATCCCTTAAAGAGTGCTCCTATACTTAAAGTCCTCACTTCCTTTTCAAGCAATAGATAGTAGTTTCTGTGAAAGACCAGCATATTGTCTATGATTTTTTTGTCATGATCATAATTCCTCTAAGTTATAGATAAGAGTTCCTGTGAGAGATCATCATATTTTCTTTAGCTTCCCCTTCAAATTTTCCACATTCATCATTTATATTTCGCAACAAATGGCATTCTAAGATGTTTTCGTCATACATGTATTAAGAGTCTAAGGCCAATTTTTCCAAGTCTTTCATTTGGTAATATAATAAACAATAAGTGACAATAAATAATATTTATTAATGTCTTAAGCACAATTTCCCTACAACAAGGAAATTGGTTTATTAAGGAACAACATTAATTCGTGTCGCTGTCGGGGAGAGAAGACAAGAATATTTTTCCTTGGGTTTCAATATTTTCATCTGGTTGTTCAATGAGGAGGAAATATTTTGTGTTTTGAATCAAAGAAATAATTCTAGCTTTAGGAAGACCCCATACAAGATGAGACACTTCACAAAAGAAAGTTCAAGCTCTTTCAGATCTTGAAAGGCTATTTTCTAAGAGGGTTAAAAGGTCTAAGATTCCAATTACACCAATTCCTACATTGTCTGCATCAGGTAGCAATTCACTTGAACATTCATCTGAAAGAGACTCATCTTTTTTATGATATTCATTTTAGGAACCTAGCTGTCAAGAACAATCTTTTGAGTCTGTTACTTTTCATTTGTTGTAATTGTTCAACCACATCCAATAACCACATTACCTCCTTTGCACATTCCATTACCTCTCAATCAAGTTCCACATCTGGTGGTAATAAACGTTCAGTGAACATGGTAGCACATGCATTCTTAATGAATAGGTATGCACCTCTTTAATTACCACAGCCCTACAGTAAAATGTCATAGGATTACCTTAAAACTCTTCCACGTTTTTCATGAGAAGATGAACAGACATTAGATAATCATGTAGTCGTATTTTGTAATTTTGCAGAAAGCCTAAATGTTGAACATTTAAATGTTTTTTTAAGACTTTTTGTTCAGTCTCTAGATGGAGAAGCAAGGAAATGGTTCAAAGGACTTCCAAATAATTCTATTCCTTCTTGGGAAGAGATGGAACATGTGTTTATTTTGATATGGGGAGAAAAAAGAGACCATGGATATTCATTAATATAATTTAATGCCATGAAGAAGAAGTTTGATGAAACTGTGGCTGAATTTGTCAAAATATTTAACAAGTTGTACAATAGTCTCCACAGAGATTAAGTCTCCCCATGCTGGTGTGAAAATAACTTTTGCAGGGGATTTTGAATCAAACTTTGGATTTACATTAAGGGAAAGGAGAGCTCCAACCCTTGATCACATCAAAACAGATTCTATAGAGATAAAATCGACTCTAGTGGTTGCATGTAAAGCACCAGAAACACAACTTTCCCAAGACAAGGGAAAGGAAAAGATAGAGCCCTCTCAAATTCAATCATTGGAGGATATGTGTAATATAATTAAAATCATGTCAGATAAGTTAAATAGGTTAGAGTTATAAAATAAGAACTCTCAGAGACAAACACAGTTTAATAAGAACTTTAATCCCTAATTCAGAAGACAACCTTTGCAAATTATGGAAAAGGAGAGAAAAAATCAAAATCAAATGCAAGCAACATTATATATAGAAGCAGATCTTAGTGAAGAGCAACTTGAATATCATATTTCCTCATTATATGCAGTTGATGAAGATGAACTCGACATTGAAGGAGAAGAGTATGTGTATGATGAAGCAGATGATATTCATGATGGAAATGAAATTAATGAATATTGGAAACAATTTTTTGATTTTATGCAGGCTATACTACATAAAAAATATGACCTGAGATCTAGGAAAAGATCGAGAAATCAAGAAAATGAAGGTAGGCAGCAAGTTTCAACTTCCTCATCAAAGGCGACTCCAAAAGAATATTAGCCTAAAAAACAAGTAAATAAAGGAAAGCAGTAGCAAAATGCGAATGGAAAGACACAGATGCTTCGAGGTGAGTCTTCTTAGGATCAAACTGGAAAAATTTATTTGGAGAAGCTTGTTTCAATTCCTCAAATAATTCTAGTCATAAAGAAAGGTGAAGATGAGAATGAAAAGACTACTAAACAGGGTCACTTGTTTAGTCTTACCAAGGAGATGGAAAATGTAAGAATACAAGTTCCCCTTACAGAATTGGCAAAAACACCTACTTATTAAAAGGAGATTACTGAATTTGTTAATTTAAAAGAGAGTGAGAGTGATACTGTAAATCTGCAGGAAGATAAACTAGTAGTGGCTTTTGGCCCACATGTAGAGGAAGTAGATTCTTCAATACTTCCTTTTTATATATCCCTATTGGTTCATGATTTCCTTTTACATAATTGCATGTTTGATTCGGGGGCTTCACATAATCTTATTCCTTTGTCAGTGATGAAGTAACTTAATTTACAGGTGACCAAACCTTACAGAGATTTGTATTCTTTTGACTCAAACAAGGTCAAGTGTCTGGGGGTTATTAAGGATCTCACAGTGTCATTAGCCCAAATTCATCTAGAAGCTTGGTCATGGATGTTGTAGTAGCAGATATCCCTACTAGATTTGGAATTCTTCTATCTTGGTCTTTGGGGGCTAAACTGGGAAGTGTTTTGAAGTTGTATTTTACGTACATTTTTATACCAGTTTTTGATGGGGAGGAGAGGAGATTGTACAAAGAAACTAGCTTTGTAAAAAAAATTACAAAAAACAGAGCAAGCAACTCACCTGTGTGTAGTTAGGAGAAGGATGATGCTGCTTGTTTCGCACTGCATGATAATGCAGAGATGGCTGAAGATAATCAGAAGCAACTTGTTTTAGCCAATGTAATTACAAAGCTGCAAACGGGAGAAGTGTGGAAATGTTCCTTTGATGGAGCTTACTCCAAGGAAGGAAGAAGTGTTGGTTTTCTTCTAATTGCACCTCGAGGTAATTTTTTTTCTTTTTCTTTCAAATTAGAGTTCGAGGAAACTAATAACATGGAAGAATATGAGTCCTTTATTATTGCACTACAAACAGCCAAAGAGATGGGAGTCAAGTCAATTTTTGCTTTTGGAGATTTGGAGCTAATTATTAAGCAAATAAAGGATCATTGCCAAACAAAGCATCCTAGACTTTGGGCATACAGAAATGAGGTATGGGTTTTGATTGAAAATTTATTTGAAGCTTTTAACATTCAATTCATTCCTAGGGATGAGAATAGATTGGAAGATTCATTGGCTGTGGCTACTAGCACTTTCAAACCTCCTATTAATCCAAGATTAAGATATGAGGTAGAAATGAGATACAGACCTTCTGTTCCTAATAATGTTAAGAACTTGCAAGTTTTTGAAGATGACCAGCATATTAAGGAGTTTTTGAATATGGTTGAGGAGTTCCAGGGTACAGATATTGATTAGGATGAAGAAGATACAACAGAAATTGAAAGAGCTAGTGGTTTTAAAGATTCAATAGAAAGTGAGAAGATATTTCAATTAAAAGACATTTTTTCTGTTAAAGGGACATGTTCCTCTTGAAAGGATTTTTAATTCAAATGATGTGGCTGTGGACTCAAGGAAAATCTCACAGTATGAACATATTCAAGATCAAAACATTGGCACTTAAGAGAATCCCAGGTTAGTCAAATTATATGTTGGAGTTCCACCTAATTTTCAAGAAATATATATTAAACCTTTCAAGAATTATGTTGATGTGTTTGCATGGTCCTATGAATATCTCAAAACATATGATGTAAATATTATTCAGCATAAAATTCCTTTGAAGGAGGGGGTTAAACCCTACAAATAGAAGCTTAGGCAGATAAATCCTCTGCTTCTACCATCAATTGAAAAGGAGATCAAGAAGTTGCTTGATGCTAAAATCATAGTCCCACTCAGATATTCTAATTGGGTGGCTAATTGGGTACTTGTGAGAAAGAAAAATGGAGAAATAAGGTTGTGTGTTGACTTCAGAAATCTAAATAGAGCTTCTTTGAAATAAAAGTATCCTTTGCCTAAAATGGATCATGTGCTGCAAAAGGTAACATGATCTTTTAGAATGTCAATGCTAGATGGAATTTTGGGTTATAACCAGGTGGCTATGGACAAGGAGGATTAGAAGAAAACAACGTTCACAACTCCGTGGGGAACATTTATGTATGCCAGAATGCCTTTCAGATTGATGAATACAGGAGATACATTTCAAAGGGCTATGGAAATTTCTTTTATTGGAGATAAGTTTGTAGTAATTCTGATAAACGTAGAAGATTTGGACTTTATTTAAATCCAAAGAAATCAATTTTTGCTTTGGACGAAGCAAAATTGTTGGGACACATTGTTTCCAGAGAACGAGTGAAGATAGATCCAGCCAGAGTATAAGCTATGTAGAAAATACCATTTCCGAGAAGTAAAAAGGATATTCAAAAGTTTCTGGGAAAGATTAATTTCCTAAGAATATTTGTATCCAATTATGCAGAAATCTTGAAAGAAATCACTAATCTGTTGAAGAAGGAGAATGAAGTGCACTAGACCAAGGAAGCTAAATAATCATTTTCTAGAATTAAAGAGGCATTGCAGGTAGCTCCAGTCTTAATCAGCCCTGACTATAAGAAGCCTTTCCAATTTTTTTCATTTGCCTCATGAAGTTTGATAGTTTCTATCTTACTACAGAAGAATGATGAAGGGAGAGAGCAACCAATTGCATTCTTCAGTAAGATTCTTAGAGATTCTAAGCTGAAATATAATATTCTTGAGAAGGAGGTGTATGCCTTGGTAAAACCCTGAAAGCTTTTATAACTTAAATGCTAAAAATGTTAATAGAATCGAACTTTCACGCATTGGGAATTAACTTTGTTGGCACGTATAAATGAAAAAGCAGCCGAAGAAAATGAAGGAGAGCAAGATCTAGGAATGAAGATCAGGTATAAATTTTTATGTTCAGAATGGTATAAACATATAATTCATTATTTGTGATTTCTTTCTTGTCCTCAATCCTTAGAGAGAATAAAGTATAGGGAACTGAAGGTTAAGGCACATCCATATGCGATTGTGGAAGGCAGATTGTACTAGAAGGATCCTGCTAGAATTCTATTACTATGTTTAACAAAATATGAATTTATCGAAACAATCAAAGATTATCATGAGGGATTTTGTGGAGGACATTATAGTTGGAAATTAACTGCACACAAGATCCTTCAGGCTATATTTTGTTGGCCTACCTTATTTGGTGATACCTATAGGTTTGTTAGAAGTTGTGAAAAGTGTCGGCTTTTTACTGGGAAGAAGAGATTAGCTCATTGACCTTTAATTCCAATCTTCATTGAGGAGCCATTCAGACAATGACGATTGGAATTTGTTGGAGAAATCAATCGACCCTTAGGCAGAAAACACAGGTGGGTTCTCATAGCAACATATTACTTCACCAAATGGGTAGAGGCAATTCCTACTAAGAGGGCAAATGATTAGATAGTGATGAAATTCCTGGAAGAAAATATTTTTAGCAGATTTGGATGTCTCGTTAAAATTATAACAGACAACGCTCAATTCTTCAACTCAAGTAAGTTCATCACTTTTTGTCAAAAGAATAATGTTATTTTGTCTCCTTCAAAAGCTTACCATCATCAAGGAAATGGATTAGCTAAGTCTACTAACAAGACTTTGATGAAGATCCTAAAGAAAACCATTGCAGAAAATCAAAGAGATTGGGATGCTAAGCTAAGCTTTTCTTTGTGGGCTGCTAGAGTAACTACAAGGAGATACATAGGGAAATCACATTTTGAATTAGTATAGAGAACTCAAGCTCTGTTATGATTCAGGAGGCAAAGGAAGAGCCAAATGATTTGGTAAGAAGAATGAACAAATCAATGGAGCTTAGCGAAAATAGGGACAAGGTAAGGGACAATTTGATTATATATCAATCCAAGATGAAAAATGTTTTTGAGAGGAAAGCCAAGGAAATCGATTTTTAAGTTGCAGACGTAGTATTGTGATGGGATACCAAAAGAGAAGATGAGGGTAAACATGGGAAATTTGATCCTCTCTTGTATGGTACTTTTAGAATTTCTAAAGTGAGATCCAATAATACCTTCATCCTTGAAAATCTTGACGGTGAGACTTTATAGTTGCTTGTTAATGGACAACATTTAAAACACTACTTCCAATTCTAAAGAATAAGCATCAATTCATTGTGAATACCAGAGTGAATTCATTGTACAAATTCCATAGTAATTCAGTTTATGCAGAGCAATATATGACTCCATGCCCAAGGTGGAGGCACTAATCTACGATTCTTAGTGCTTCTATGGAAAAAGCACTATCCATAGGTGGAGCGAGATGTTGTAACATGCATCTTTCCATAACATTTATTTTTCATTCAAAAAATCTTTTGAAAATACTTAAAAAAAGAGATAAAGAAAAAAGAAGAAGCAATAATGATATATCAGAGGCCGAGGGTGTTATAGCTCCAAATACCACCTTATGTATTTGTGATGCTTGGCTTACAACCTAGGGAAACCCCTCCTTCCAGACTTGGTCCAAATATTTAGAAAACATTGTTTTACTACCTCCACGTGACTTTGTCCTGTATTAAACGCGTGTACACGCGGTTCAGTATATAGCCAACCCATGTATATGTCTTAAAACACCTTAAAAAATTAAATTTCCTTAGCTATGGGCGGATATCATGGGTTTTACCTGTTGATTACCTATTAGCACCTGTGACCCAATTGTTCGCGTCTGCTTCCCAACTAAAAAACTACTTTGGGAGAAGTATAAAAATACTTCAATGGAAAGGCCTTATGGAGGAGATAAAATGGAGAATTACTCTATTGAGATTATCACTTGATCAAGTCTGAAGATCCTTGTGCTTCAAGCACTTCTCTAAGTTCAGGAAACCCTTGTTTCCTTGAGAGTTGATATCCTTTCACTTGTGGGAGATATCCTTGTGTTGGTTATGGAAGCAACCTTTTGAAGACCAAGACTGGATGGACCTGCAGGATGGTTCTGCTTGGAGCCAGAAGTGGAAGACTCAAGTGAACTCTTTCTATGCTTTTATTATAGTTATCTACAATAAAAGAAAAAATATCTTGTTCCTGATATCAACTTTGTTCATGCATGTGATGTCATTGTTTTAGTTTATGTGTAAATGACTATTTTAATGTATAACTAACCATCTACTTATATGTCATAAATTTGATTTCATTTTAATGCTTTATTTATATGCTATTGTGTGTCTTTGAATTGGTTTTTTTGCAAGTTCAAAGATCGTGAGGAGTTGCAAAGAGTTTGAACCCTGACTAGAACTACCCAAACGAAAGACCCTGGGTATGTACATCCTCGTATAGTTTGGTTGTTTAAACATTTTGCCTAAGTTATTTGCTTGTTCTTTGCTATATATTACTCCTCCTCTACTAGGGTTCAGACCCAAAGCCCTAGGGGACTTTATACCTTAACAAAGGGTTATATGGGTGTACATGTATATATGTATATATCAAAACATAACTCTATCAGAAATAAAAATGCAAAAGAAATGAAGAAATAAATCACATTTTCAAAGAAAAATAATGCTAAAATATTACCGGACCCGACATATTATAAGCTACGTTTTAAAGTTTGGCGGGTCCACGTTATGGATGGTGACACCACAAATAAACGTTAATCGCGATTAGCTATTGGGTTCGAGACCTGAAAATTTATATGGTGTATTTTACAACAATGACGGGTCCAAAATAATATGAAATCTATATATATGCATATGAAATCGCCGATCACAATATGCAAAAAGGGCGGGACCCGAATGTATATATATCATATTTTAAAGTACATCAGGTCCGCCTTTACATAGATATGTTGATAAATACTCATTGCGATCTGTAATGGCTGGACCCAATATTACATTCGTTATGGTTAATTCTTCCATTGGGTTTGTGGCCATTGTAAAATTTATATATATATATGGTTCCTGTGTCGATTACGATATTTTATGATATATTTTAATTATAAAAAGTTTACACATAAATCCAACATTTTCATAGTTATGCGGCCTAAGGGTGCATAAGTTAAGTTCTATAGGGATCATCGGGCCGATTGCGATTTGTGATAGAAGTTAACAGAGCACTATACAGGTGGATTTGACAGGTTATAAAGTAGGATTTACTCTTTTTGAGTTCCGTATTAATGAGAGGTTAACGTTAATTTCGCTTTGTAATGTGGAAAATCAGGTATTAGAGCCGAAGTTGAAAAGCAAGACAGATCTGATATATATTTCTTTGCGTTTTCGCCAATCAGAATGCCCAAGATTATACAAACTAAACACATTACATTACAACTAAGAGGAACTAAGCATCATTAGAGTGTTTATAGAGGAATTTAGCAGCGAGCCAACAAAACAAGCTAGTAGTTACCATCTCTTTCTAAATTCAGTTTTGTTTTGTTAATTCTTGTTCTTCAAGGTTTTTTTACCCTCTGTAAATTCTCTAACAGTTTTATTTGATATAGTTAGAAAGCAATTAGATAGGTTTCAGAAATCAATAAATGTTCCACTATGTATACAAAGTGGAAAATTTTCTAAGAAAGGGTTGGAATTTTGGAGAACCAGGCCACTATATTCCTGATAACATCATTGATTAATGAAAAAACCAGAATTTTCTAGGAGTTGTTACATATAATTTGTAAGTTTCACTATCACGTGTCATGCAATGTTTTCTTCTTTTTAAGTGTATTAATGAAGCTGCAGGGTAAAATCCCTTAAAGAGAGCTCCTATATTTAAAGTTATCACTTCCTTTCTAAGTTATAGATAGTAGTTTTTGTGAAAGAATAACATATTGTATATGATTTATTTCTCATGATCATAATTTCTCTAAGTTACAGATAATGGTTCCTGTGAGAAATCAGCTTATTGTATTTAACTTCCCCTTCAAACTTTCCTCATTCATCATTTATATTTAGTAAAGAATGGAATTTTTAGATGTTCTCGTCATACACGTTTTAAGATCCTAAGGCCAAGTTTTCCAAGTCTTTCATTTGGGAATATAATAAATAATAAGTGACAGTAAATAATATTTGTTAATATCTTAAGCACAATTTCCCTACAGCGAGGAAATTGGTTTCTTAAGGAACAATAGTACCTCTCGTATTCCTCCTAACTCTATCTCAATCCACTACTCCCTTCCTCTCCCTTACTCCGTCATTCCCTTTACGCTTGCAACACCTCCTCACACCCTCTCTTACTTTTTCACTGTATCCCTCTCTCTACCTCTCCTTCTCCCTCTTACCCCCTCTCTCTCCATCCCTTATTTTTCTCCCTCTATCGACCCCAAGCCCTCTCCTTGTCCATCAATACTCCACTCGCTCAATGCACCTGCCTCCCCCTACCCCCCTCCCCTTACTCCCTCACTTGTTAGCCTGCATTCACTCTGCCTCACTCCTTACCCCTCTCTATATATCTCTCTCTCTCTCTTCCACCTTTTCCCTCCCTCTATTATTCCCATATTCCTCTCCTTTCCCCACTTCCTCTCACCTTCTCTATCTCACTCATACTATTCATATCCTTCTCTCTCTCTCTCTCCACCTCTCTCTGTCCCTCTCCTCCTCTCCCTCTCTCTCTTGCTTCCTTCCTATTCCTCACTCCCTCAAAATACTTTTCATTTCATTTTCCCCTCCCCCTCTCTCACTCTCCCACTCTTTCCCTATCTCTCTCTATTTCTCCCAGTATATCCATCTTCCTCTCCCTCTCTCCCCTATCTCTCTCTCTCTCCACCTCTTTCTCTTACTCTCTCTCTCTCCCTCACTCCATCTTTCCATCTGCCTTTTCTCACTCACTTTCTCTTACTCTCTCTCTCTCCCTCACTCCATATTTCCATCTTCCTCTTCTCACTCACTTTCTCTCTCCCTCTCTCCCTCTCTACCTACCTCACTCCCTCAACCCCTATCTGAGTCCTTTTCCACCCCCCTCTCTATCTACCTCCTTTGCTCCCTCCCTCTGACTCTCTCCCTCATTCCCTTTACCCTTGAATTTCCCCCTTACATCCTCTCTTTCTCTCTCACTCTATCCATGTCTCTCTCCCACTCCCTCTCTTTCCCTCTCCTTCTCCCTCACCTTTCCTCCCTCTCCCTTCCTCTTCCTCTCCCCCTTCCTCCTCCACATTGTCTCCTTCCCTCACTCTCTCTTTATCAATCCCTCTCTCTCAATCTCTCTTCGTCTTCCTCTCCCTCTATCTGATATCTCTCTCCCTCTCTTCCTCTCCCTCTCTCCCTCTCCATCCCCTCACTCTCTCTCCCTCTCCATATATCCCTCTCCCAAACTCTCTTTCTCTCCCTCCCTTGCTTCCTCCCTCTCCTTCTCTCCCTCATGCCCTTCCCCCTCGCATCATCATCACAACCCTTCTGTTTCTCTCTCACTATATATATATAGATAGATATATCCCCCTTTCCCTCTCTCTCCATTTTACTCTCTCCCCCTTTCCCTTTCCATCTACCTCCCTCTCTCCCTCCCCCATTCTGCCTCCCTTCATCACTCTCCCTCCCTCTCCACACTCCCTCTACCTCCCTCATTCCCTCTCCCTCTCACTCATTTTCTCTCAACCTCCCTTACTCCTTCACCCTCTCGCCCTCTCTTATTCCCCCACTCTCTCTATATCTCATTTCATCCCTTTCTCTCCCACACTTATTTTGATAAATTTTATGTAATTCACATGCACAAAGATCATAACTGATATGTTAGTTTCTTTTAAAGTAACGTCTAGACAATTGTAGTGATTTGTCTGGAAAGAATGTGGGCTTATATGAGGGGAATATCAGTTAATGTGGAATTTGTTTATAGAATTATTGATGGTTATACGCTTATAACTAATTCATATGCAGTGTTAAAGGGAGCATGTCACAACATTTTGTTTTCATTTCATGAATGTACATGAATAGATGGTGAAGCACCAATAGTATATATTTATGAATTGATTTGATTAATAATTGATTTAATAATTATATCAAAGGTTGTTGGCAATAGAAGTTGAAGAAAAAGGCTACGACATACAAAGATGGATTAAGTTACCATTATGGCGGGAAATAAGTAAGTGTTCTATGCATATTAAAGGAATGTCAACCTTAGGATAATCCATTGATGGCAAGAACTAGGCTCTAAAGCCATAATGTTCAAGGGCTTATGGGTAAATGATGTCATGATGATTATAATATCTTGTGACAAGTTATGTTGTTTTTGACATGATATTTTTTGTAATATTTTATAGCAATGCTCAAGGGATGGACTCCCTTATAACCAATAAGAGAGGGGTGAACACCCTGATGAGTGTTTCATAATAAAATTAAATTTTTGCCAGTTTTTACCCTACGGTGTTTCTAGGGTATATCAGTGTCGAATGATGTGGTTGCATGTTGTGTCATATTTATAATGTTGATTCATTGCATGATGTGACACTTATATTGTCAAGAATATGATTAACTAATAGTTAAAATAATCATCAAATTGATTGAAGGTTACATCATGAAGTTTATGTTAATATGCTACAATAGTGGTTGTTAATGGTTATGTAATTTACTATTCCCTTACTAAAATTACTCTATGTAATGATGAAGATCCTATCTAATGGTGAATGAGGAATATTTCACTCCCTCTCCCGCTCTCTCTCTCTTTTAGCCTCTCTCTATCTTTCTCTCCCTCTCCCTCTCCTTAATCCCTCTCCCTTCCTCACTTACTCTGCTTCTCCCTCGCAACCCCTCCACCTCCCTCACTACCTCTCTCATCCTCTCCATCTACCTCTCTCTGCCCCATATCTATCCATAAAATCCTATCTATTCCTCCCTCACTTCCTCTCCCTCTCCCTCTCCGCCCCTCTCTCCCATCCCTACTCTCCCAATCCCTCTGTCTTCTCCCTCTCTCTCCATATGTTACTCTATCTTATCCCTCGCTCCCTCATGCCCCTACCCCATGTGTCACTGCCTCACTCCCTCTCTCTCTCTCCCTCTCCCTCTATCCCCCTCTCTCCCCATAACTCCCTCACTCCCTCTCCCACTCCTCACTCCATTTTCACCTCCCTCACACCCTCTCACATTCCCTCTCTCTCTCCTTCTCTCTCTCTCTCCCTTCTTCCCTTTATCTCCTTCTCTTTCTTATTCGATTTCCCCAACATCAACCCCTTTTCCCCTCTCTATCTCTCTCCTTGTCTCTCTTTCACTCCCTGTCTCGCTCTCCCCTTCCCTCTCCCCATTTCTCTCTTGTATCCTCTCTCTATCTCCCTCTTCCTCTCCCTCTCTCTCCCTCACTCCCTCCCCTTCTCCCTAGCAACCTCTCCACCTCCTTCACACCCTCTATCATCCACTCTGTCTGCCACCCTCCGCCCCTCTCTCTTTATCACACCCTCTCTCTCTCTCCCTCACTTCCTCTCCCTCTCCCTCTCCCTCTCTCCCATGCCCACTCTCCCAATCCCTCTACCCTCTCCATCTCTCTCCCTCCACTACTCCCCACTTCTCCCTTGCTCCCTCATGCCCCTACCCCATGTGTCATTTCTTCACTCCCTCTCCCTTTGCCTCTTTTCCCCTCTCTCCCCATACCTCCTTCAGTCCCTCTTCCTCAATCCCTTTCCACCTCCCTCACTCGCCCATGCCCTCTCTCATTCCCTCTCCCCTCTCACTTTCTTAGTCTACCCCCCCTCTCTCCCTCTCCTTCTCTCTTCCTCTCCCCCTATCCCCTTTCCTCTCCACCTCTCTATCTTGCACCCT
>APFE030412784.1:0-17243 GCA_000404065.3 Pinus taeda
TCCATTTTTTAAGACCGATTGTTTCATTACAAGAATCCGTTTACAAATGGAAAGGAACCGGCAGGCATGGCCACCTGATCGTTTTGTCTTCCTCTGGCTTAAATAGCCAAATAACGGAAATACACAAGAAAACGCATGCAAAACACATCATGAGCCATTTAATCGGATTTCAAATATTATAAAATTAGGTCCATAACCTTATCAGGTTTGGCCTTTATCACATGTCGCAATCGCACGTTGCATTAGCATGGCTCCTTTGTGCCGATCGCCGATCGCATATCGCAATCGCATGTCGCAAGTCGCAACGGCCCTTGTATCAGGGATTGGCCGATCGTCGATCATCGATAACTCTATTGGCGCTATTGCCATCAACCCATTGCATCGACGTATGACATCGGTGTATGTCTCATGGAACGCCACCCTTGGTATTTACGTGACCTGATCGTCGATCGCCGATATCGCAATCGCTAATCACACATGTAAACAGCCCAGGGTTTCGATATCGCATGACACCTTCCTCCGATGTGATATGTCGGAGATCGTTAATCAAGGAGTCCTTCCGCCTTTACTTAATTCCTCCCTTTGAACCTTTCTGATGCAATTTTCTTTAAGAAACACATATTCTCCATTAAGTCCCATTTATGAGAAATTTCCTCCTTTTCAAAGGACAATGGGAAAATGTCCTTTTACAATAACTTCTTCATCCGAAGTCCATTTTAGCCCATTCAAATTGTGTTAGATTCAAAATGAAGAGATCTATGAAATGAGACTATTTTCAAAAGCATCATTTGACTTTCATTTTTCCTATGTGAGGAAAATTCATAGACTTAGAAGTTTATGTTAGATCCATTTTGGATCACGCCTTCCCACTAAAAAGCTTTTGGACTCCAAAAGACTAATATACTGATATGAACAATAAATGAGAGTACCTCACCCTCTTCTTTCAGCCTCCATACACTTTCCTTGCATAGTGCCTTTGAATCAAAGTCTTTGAACACTCCCTTCCTGGATGTGCTTGTCATCCTAGGAAGACCTGTCTTCCTCCTTGACTTCCTGTAGAACTCCCACTGAGAAGGTCACAGAAGGTAGTTTGAACTTCTCTACCTTGATCATTGATCCAAGGTGGCTCAAACCAATGTGAAGTTACATCTTCTTCACAAAAATTTTCATTTATATCTGTTACAAAAATGTTCTATTGACATCTTGTCAAGAACAAAAGAATCACAGACAAAAACTGGATGGCCTAAACTCTTGCTTCATCAAAAGAAACAGATTTTCACATCCTGTGAATTACCTCCATGTCTTACATCTGTATACAAATGATTGACTAGATAACAAGCCAACAAAACATGCCTTTAAGACCATTGACCCTTCAAGTCAAGCATGTAGAAAAAGAATTCTATAGTTCTTTTTCAAAGATGAAACACTTCATCATCATCTCCATCTTGGAGACCAAATCAACTTTTCTCAAGTCAATATTGCATTACATGCATGTTTACAACAAAGTAATCAACCCTTCAAGTTAATCACACATACATGTTCAAATACAAGGAGATCATCAACATCCCTGTGCTCATGCACATCATTCTCATGCATGCATTTCATCCTTCAACTTTCGCTTAAGTACATTGTACTTATGAAGATGAAATGAATATAATGTTGCAACAATAAAGTGAGCCTCCTACTCAACTTTTTCCATTCACCTTCTTGGTAAAAATCTACAACTTGCATTCCATTAACAAAGAAATGCAAATAGATGTGATACATTTCTTTTCACATTAAAAGATATGCAACTTTAATTGGATAAGAACTCTAACCATTTCTTACCAATCCATTTCAAAGGTCCTTCCTTTGTCTGCACATCAATAGCAACATGTGAATAATCTTGAAACACATCATTTATAGAAACTTCCTTTCCATTCCTGCCATTCTTTCTTTCCACAATATTCAAGTTTTGTGGAAGCATTGTTGGATTCAGAGTCCAACATTTTGCAGCAATATGTCCTTGCTTATGACAATAAGTGCAACACATGTGCATCTTCTTGACAACATGATTTTCCTTGTCCAATGGACCTTTGGCTCTTTACATCTTTTCCTTCAAAAGTTTCCTACATGTGGCCATTCTCTTCCAACATCTAGAAATATTATGGTTATCCAAACCACAAAAGGAACATGCAATTCTTTTCCCATACTTGTATAGAAATTTATCATGTTTTACATAATCAAAAGGAATATGATTAGAACCATATTTATACCTTTCTTTTTCACCTTTATTACCTTCATGAGGAGGTGAATCAAATGAAGAAGTGGCTCCCTTTGGAACACCATCAATCTCTTCAAGGCTTTCAGAGTTTCCACAACTCTTCGGTTCAAGTGTATGCTTATGAACACCTTTGTCCTACAAAGTATGTTTCAAACTATTTCATTCCCTAAGAATACAATCCTTACACTTTTGAGGTAGAAGACCTGCAATGAAACTCCTTCTTGGAACTGTTTCAATTGTCTTCATGGAAGCTTTGGAACTTTCTCCATAAGCTTGTCCATAGCCAAGACCCAAATTCTTAGGCCTTTCCTCAACTATTATTGGCTCAACAATACCTTGTGCATGTTTGCCCAAGCCTTTTCCTTCATAGCCCGTCTTGGACAATAACTTGGAACCTACGCCTCTAGTATGTTTTTCAAAAGAACCAATATAAACATTCTTAGAAGAATTTGAAGACAAATAGGAATTGTTTACCTCTTCTTCAAGCTGATACTTAACTAAGGCTTCTTTGGCAACAAAGAGCTGTGTCTCCAACTCATGCATCCTTTTCAGGTTCATATCTGCAATATGAAGTTGCCTCTCCATTTCCTGCAATTTGTCAGAAAGCAACTGCTTCTCTTCCTTAATGTAATTCAACTGCTCTCTATATGATGCTCTTCCTTCCATCCTCATACATTTCTCTCACCATATGCATCATGATGAACAAGTCTTGCTTCATGTCTTCATTAAAGAATCTTGTGATGAAGGAAGGATTTTAGGACTCTCTTGTAGAAGTAGTCATTATCAAAATGAACAAAATAACTTCAAACAAGATTAACAAAGAGCTTATTCAAGCAAGCTTTTGCAACAAACCTCTTGTGCTTCAAGGATTTCTTTGAGGTCCTTTGGGATAAGAAGAATTCCTTCAGCGCTTCTTCCTTCTTGTCCTCTCATGGATTTAGCTATCAATAGCTTTCCCTTCACCTCTACAAACTCAGACAACAGTTAGTTTACAAACAATCAAACAATCAATCCTCGACTGTTTAAACACCTTTCAAGTTAAGCAAGAAAATAGATTGCTCTGTCAATCAAACATCCTGCTTTGATCAATTAAGCATCATGATACCACCTGCTCTAGTATAACTTTCTCTGATATAACCTTCTTTGAAGGTGGGGTTAATTAACCTGATTCTCTGATACCGCCTGATCTGAAATGGGGCACTAAAGGCTTCTTGTCTACCAACAAGAACCTCTCCCACTCCAAAGCTTAAACAATTTCCAATATCTATGCTTATGATTGATAATTTGCAGAATTAAAAGAATTTGAAATAGGTGTATGCTTTGTTTGCCTTTAATTGTTCAAGTGCTTGAGTTCAATTGCTTAAATTGATATTTAAACATATAACAGTAAATGCAATGCAGCAATAAGAAATCACAAAAGACAACAATATAATATGGAGTTCCCCCTGATATTTTGGGCTACGTCTCCTTGAGCTCTAGTCAGCTCAACTAGGTTCTTTAGGATTATGGCTTAAATTCTTTTACAAGTTCCACACTCA
Organism: Pinus taeda; assembly: GCA_000404065.3. Taxonomy (NCBI): domain Eukaryota; kingdom Viridiplantae; phylum Streptophyta; class Pinopsida; order Pinales; family Pinaceae; genus Pinus; species Pinus taeda. The sequence continues at coordinate 3,802 of APFE030412784.1, forward strand.
ACTCCAATGGTTTACAACTGAACCAATGGGTTTAGAATGCCATTTTTATCCCTCGCTATTTGGCTCTCTGGCTCTTGGCTCTTAGCTCTCGGCTTTGGCTCTTGGCTCTGGCTCTCAGCTCTAGCTCTTGGCTCTTGGCACTTGGCTCTGGCTCTTGGGTCTGGTTCTTGGCTCTTGACTTTCGGCTCTTGGCTTTGCAACTCTGATGTGCTTAAGCTCTCTGGATCTACAACTCTGTTGCGCCCAGCTCTCTGAGGAATCACCCCTTTGCCATTGCCCCCAACCTCTGGTGGCTTCTCTGACTTTCACGAGCTTCTGGTTTCGCTCGACCTCCAAGCGACCCTCTACTTCTGAGTCACCCTGACTTCGCAGACTGCCTCCTCTGGGCTTACACTCAGCATTCAAGCATCTTTGAGCCTCTTGGGCTTCTCTATGCTTCTCTTGAGCATAACTCTGCCTCTCTGTGTTATCAGTGGTTCGCTCAACCTCCAAGCAAATCTCAGCAAGCTTTAGCAACCTTGTCAATTGAGCTCCCTGTGATTTTTGTAATACATCAGTTACAGTCACCTCCATCATTGAAGACTGACTGTTTCATTACAAGAATTCGTTTACAAATGGAAAGGAACCAGCGGGCATGGACACCTAATCGTTCTTCCTTCCTCTGGCTGAAATAGCCAAATAACGGAAATACATGGGAAAACACACACAAAACATATCATGGGCTATTCAGCCATATTTCAAATATTATGAAATTGTGTCCATAACCTTATTGGGTCCGACCTTTATCGCATATCGCAATCGCATGTTGCATTAGCATGGCTCCTTTGTGTCGATCACCGATCGCATATTGCAATCACATGTCGCAAGTCGCAACAGCCCTTGTATCGGGGATTCGCCGATCGCTAATCGTCAATCGCTCTATTGGTGCTATCACTATCGGCCCATCGCATCAGCGTATGTTGGATGTAACGACCCCTTTGGTATTTGCGCGACCCCATCACTGATCACCGATATCGCAATCGCTAATCGCACATGTAAACGGCACATGGTTCCGATATCGCATGACACCTTCCTCCGATGCGATATGTCAGAGATCGCTAATCGGGGAGTCCTTTCGCCTTTGCTTAAGTCCTCCCTTTAAACCTTTCTGATGCGATTTTCTTTAAGAAATGCATATTCTCCATTAAGTCCCATTTATAAGAAATTGCCTCATTTGCAAAGGACAATGGGAAAATTTCTTTTTACAATAACTTCTTCATCTGAAGTCCATTTTAGCCCATTCAAATTGTGTTAGATTCAGAATGAAAATATCTATGCAATGGGACTATTTTTAGAAGCATCCTTTGACTTTCATTTTTCCTCTGTGAGTAAAATTCATAGACTTAGAAGTGTATGTTAGATACATTTTGGATCACTCAACAAGAAATGACCATCTACATGGAAAAATTAATGGACAAGGTGGATAGACTTAGCAAGGTCTCAATTCTAGCCAAGAAATTGGAAAACTTTTACTTCCTATTCTAAAAATGACAGTAGGCTCTAGCCACTGACTCCTATAGACTCTCCAACTCAATGATGATCAAGTGAGCCATATCTTTCAAGAAGAAAATTTGTCATAATGTAGTGTTTTTAACTCTATCAACTCATGTTTTATTTTATTTTCTAGTCTTACTTCCATTTTGAGAGACTACTTGGTAGACTATAGAATACACAATTGTAAAATTTTGAACCTATGTTATTGGTTTAGTTTCCCAAGCGGCATACGAGTAGCTAACAATAACTATCTATGGATACATTTTATCCTTTTAAAAATAAACATATAAATTATTACACATTATTTTCCGCATAGCATCATGTTAAAAATAATGCATACATGCTAGATGGTTATAATGTATGCTCATTGAATAAGTATCTCAGTTGGTAAAAAATTATGTGAATAGCGATTCATATTACCTATCAATTATATGTTTATAAAAGCAGTTGTCTTTAAAGAGACTTTTTGGAAGCTTTTCCCGTGGGTTTTTCTGGTCAAAATCCGGCAGCAATTTGCAAGTTTGATAGCTAATTTATGCGCAATCAAAGCATCCCATGGGTTTTTCAGGGTGTTGAATCCAAATATGCAATTAAAAAACCATTTTAAGTAATACAAATCAAGATTTAACCTCAATGTTTTCCGCAAATGGTGTGTCTATATATATAATATATATAATTAAATTAATTATAAAAAATACCATTATAATACTCTATAATTTTTATTTAAATAAAAGTAACAATAAATATAAAAATTGTATTATTGATTGATTAAAATAATAGTAAAAATAAAGTAATAAACTATTTTAATTTAAATATATATATACTATATATATATATATTTAAAAAAATATATTATATAATAAATTTTTTTGATTTTTAATTACAATTAATGAAGGGTTGAAATGTAGTAATAAAAAAATGTTAAACATTTAAGCACATTAATAAGTAGTTTTATAAAATTATGTTTTTTAACTGTAACTTTAGATAAGGTAAAATAATATAATTTGTGTTTTTTTACGAACTAAAGGTTAATTTAAATAATAAAATTGTGGGCAAAATGTATATCTTCACTATTAGTTGAATGGTGGATTCAACATAAGTAGAACATATCGTATTATATTTGTGAATTCCATGTGTGATCTTTTGAGGATAAAAGATATACCAATTTTTTACACTAAAAATTCATATACCAATTTTTAACACAAAAAATATCTATTTAAATTGGAACAAGATTTTTTATGAATTAATTGAAAATAAAAATTATTATATTGTTAAAAACACAAATATTTACTTCTAGGCTTGTGTACTTCAAAATTTAAAAGCAAAAACTCCCTAAGCTAATTTACTATGCCTAATTAGCAAATAAAGATATAAATAAACATTAAAACATGAATTTACAAATTAAAGACAAATCTAAATTTTCATTTTCATTTCTACAGCCATCTAACCTTCCAACATTTAATCACACTTGCTATTATCCCTTAATTAAAAGACAGAGTAACTCAAAAATAACCATAACCAATAGTTGTAGGAAAAAGAAAAACTAATAAGAAAAATAATTTGAGGAAGTGGAAATAACGGAAGCAATAGCCCTAAAAATGAAAAACTCAGAATAGAAATAAGAGATTTTCTGTTTATAATGCGGTAAAAAAAAGCAGGAATAAGCTGTTTGTAATACCAAAAAAATTGGAACAAACTGTTGTAATACTTAATAAAACTGGAACAAACTCTATATTACCAGCAAAAATAATTATTTATAAACCAAAAACTAAAAGTAAAAATAAGCAATTCACTGTTTAGAATGTCACCGATTGGGCCATAATTTATAGACGAAGACTTTCTCTGATTCCGGAACTGCTTAAACATTGAGCGATCGGGGAGGTCAGTGATATTCTTAGTATCAGTGAAAAGAAAAATAACAAATAACAAATAACACATTGTTTATTATCGACACGAAATAAGGAATAAAGTGGAATGAATGAGTAGGATCCAAGATTGTAGCAAAGGGTCAGGAAATGTATAGGTAATGAACTACATATAGGACTTCTCTTGAACATCAGTGACATGACTCCAGAGCGTGGCAGCAATTGACTCAACATAAGACCAAGGGTCATGATGACAAAATGGAATAGTCAGATGAGAGGCAAAATGGATCACCTAATCCCAGAAATACAAGTGACTGAGCTACGATATCCCAAACGCGACACGAGAAATAAATGAGTGTTATGTTCAAGAGAAACATGATTCCTCTACAAGATATTTTTCACTTTCATTTTCCCCACTATTTATAGTGAGTACCCCAATTATTTTTAATCACAAGATTGAAGGGGATAGGATATGCTTGTCATATAAGTTCATTCTTCAAATGAATCCATCCTAGTAAGTTTTACGAGCCCTAAGAAAGAGAAACTTGGTCTCATCATGGTGACAAGTCTCTCACCGTTTAATTTTTTACGAGTCCAATGGAAGAATAACTCATGGTCTTTTTCATATTTAGAGAGTTTGGAAAAGAGAAAGAAAAAATAGAACTCCATCATGTCCCTTTTCGTAATTTGTTTGTCGAACCTGAAAAGGTAGAAAACAATATTCGAGAGAACCTCTTGACCACATCGACCAAGATGTAACTTTTTTGTAAATAGTCAATATCAACCCAAAAGAGTGGTAAACATACACTAAGATGACACCAATTCATTTAATTTAACAAGTTCGAAAAGACAAGTACTCAACAATATTTTCATATTTTGAGAGTCAGAAAAGAGCTTAAAGATGACTCCAGGGGGTGTTCCTTTTTCGTTTGTTTTAACGAGTCTGAAAAAGAGATAAAACAAAAACTCATTGAATCAGTAGAAAATGATCATTGTAACCGCCAAAAAGACCTTGTAACTGCACAAAGACAACCACACATCACCGACATCAAGGAAAATAAAAAAATATTGGTAAAAATGTGTTTAAAACTTATAAATAGACCAAAAGTAAAATAATTTTTACCATTTCACTTGGAGTAGGTTAGAGAGTGCATTTTACCCCATTTTCTTCTATTTTCCAGGCAAGCAGTGTGGGAGATCCAGGGCACCATTTCCCAAACCGTCAGTTGTAGGTAAGAGCTCTGCCTTTTCTCTTGCTTTTTAGTTTACTTTCATGCCATTTCTTAGGGTTTTTGTCATTCAGGAGAGAGGATTTCAAAAATTAAAATCGAGGGTGATCAGCCCAGGTTTGCTCATCGGATCCGTGTTGATTTCCCCTGAGCCTAAAAGGATCTCACACTATCAGTGTGAGATTAATTAAAATAGTCACACTGGCCTTTGGATGGCAAAAATGAAGAGAAAACTTCTCTTTGGATCAAAATTTTTGAGTTTTTAACCCATGAAAATGCATTTAATCATTGTTAATGGTGGTTTTGCAAGAGATTTCGACAACATGGCCATCGAATGGAAGGAAAAGGGCCATGAGGGAGAAGATCACAAGGCTTCCCAAGATCTTGAATGTGTCAATTCTTTGAGGAACTGCGGGCTATTCAAATTCTTCTGAAGCCTAGGACTCAGAGCTCAAAATAAGCTACTACACTATTTGATTAGTTTATGGGATGTTGATCAACATATCTTCATCATTGCAGACCAAGAACTAGAGCTGGAAGTAGATGATATCTACTTCATTACCAGATTGTCCAGAAAAGGGGGAAGAGTTCAACTCTTCGGAGCTCGTGTTGGAGGTGATAGCACTAATGCCTTAATTAGAAGGCATTAGCCAGGTGCAGAGACAACTGTGAGCGAGAAGGAGAAGATAGGAACCATTAACAACCTCCCTTGAGGAAAATCCTACACACCATGGCCCATATAGTTGGGGCGCAGGCTTTGCACAAGATCTTGAAATCGTATTTCCAGTATGTGGTAGACTGCCTTACTCCAATATTGTTCAACTGGTGTGAGGGGCTACTGGCCAACATGAAGAGGAAACTGACCAAAGGCAAGATGGGAAACTTGAAGTAGTTCGGCTTTGGTTCAATTTCGGTCACTTTCTTTGTGGAGCGTGTGCCCCTATTTTGGTACTAGTGGGTAGAGGTGGAGGATCCAGCTCCACAAGATCTGAGGCTGCTCAGATGGAGTGAGATCATTCCTCGTGGAAGAGGGGGCCAGCGGATGCATTTTCCTCAACCGTTCTTTGGTTGGCTGCACTAGCAATTGATCGTTGCAGATGACTATTCTTAAGTAGGATGCAGATCTTCCTCTACCACTAGGTGAACAGTGGATTGATGCAGGTAAAACTTGTTTCTGAATTGTTTCAAGTTTTATGAGTTTTTTTCATGTTAAAATGTATGTGAGAGTTTACTTGTGATAAATGTACAGATGTAGGACTAGAAATGCCTCCTGGCATGTCACCAATAGCACAACGGTTAGCACTTTAGCTAGAAGATGCTCCATATGAGGAAGGATCAGATCCTATGGTAGATATGGAATGAAATATGGAAGTGATCACTCGAGGGATTCCAGAATATGAAAATATAGATGGCGTGCCACTATGATACCAAAGGGATATAGTAGGAGTGTTGTGAGACTGCATCGACTATTAGACCAAGTGATTAGAGCAGTCTCATGCTATCACGAGCATCATGTGGGTGAATATCCTTTCTAGTTGTGTTTTTTGCACTATTGTAAGCTTTGAAAGCCATGTGTCTCGAAACACTTGATTTTGAGTTTTTGATGAACAAACTTTGACAGACACAATATATATATATATACATATGCATGTTTTTATCTTCTACTTATGTAATTTACAAAATTGATCATATCATGATGATATGATCAATTTTGTAAATTACACAAATGTCTACCAAGAACATAATTTCTAATGGATATGTTAATGTATTCAAACTCCGTGGAATGTGTTTATATGTGATATAATCAAAATTTCTTTCCGGTAATCGAACACATAGATACATACGTGAAATTTGTGGATTTCTTACTAAATAATGACTATTCAATTGTAACACAACGAGTTGTGAATCTAACTTAACAACTAAATTTCAAATGCTAAGAGCAACTGCTTCTAATAACAATTCAATAACTTCATTGTACTTGGAAATATTATTAGTTGTTTGTCCGAGGCAAATAGCTTGTAAATTTATCAACTTACTATCAGGGGCATAGAGTGCCCAAGCTCTGGAGGATAAGTTTTGTGTGTTACAACAAGTACCATCAGCAAAACCAACATAATGGTTTGACGACATCTGCAAACCAAGTGGAACACAAGATAAGCAGAAGGAACATGTCTACAAATAAAAAAATCACACCAAAAAATCAAAATTGTACACCAACGAATTCACAAACTAATGTACAAAAGTAATTACACAGAATTCACGCATAATACTTTTTCAGATAAAACCCGTTGGATGGCTGTGATAATGCATTACCTTCATATTCGACCACCTCATAGGTGCATTTTTGCAAGAAACATTTCACGATATATGGCCCATGCCACATAGGTTCGAACTTCCGAGCTCTCAACTTATCGTTGGCTTGATCATACAACAAGACCAAGTCACCCTCAGCAAAAATGTGTGTAGAAATAGTTTGATCAAAATGAGCTTTAACTTGTTTTTTTTATGCTTTGATCACCATCATAGCAATACGAAGGGTCTCGTCAAGCCTCTCAAGATAAAGTAACTGGTCCTCTTCAGGTGAGGTATCAGGGAGTAGTTCGATAGCTAATTTTAATGAATGGATTTCACACTTGGTTGGGAGCATCGCCTCTAAACCGTAAACCAACTAGAATGGAGTTAAACTAGTGGCAAGCCCAAATAACTGATAATATTTTGAGATTTCAATCCTTTTTATGCTTCCCAATGGTTCGCTGAAGTATAGTAATCAAAAAAAATTTAATTTCTTCAACTTGGCCATTGGCCTGTGGATAGTAAGGAGTTGAGCTATCATGGTGAAGACCCAACTGAGTAGTCAACTCTGCCATCATGTACTGATGAAAATGTGACCCGTGATCATTGACAATGGCCTGAGGGACACAAAAATGGTCTATGACATGATTAAAGAGGAACTGAGCAGTAGTGATACCGTTAACATTATATGTAAGCGTCGCCTCGGCCCATTTAGTGAAATAGTCGACAACGACAATGATATAGCATGCCCCCCAGCCAAGTGAGGGTTACATGTCAAGAAATCTATGCCCCATTATAAAATTGGCCAACGGTAATGACTAGGTGTAAGGGTGCTGGTGGGGCACATTATTTGCGGTTATAACTCTGACATTCATGGCACTTTTGAATAGCCAAAATACAACCTTTGAAGATAGAAGGCCAAAAATAATCGGCGCGAAGGATTTTATGAGTAGTGGCATAGCTTGACATGTGACCACCACATGCCCCAGAGTGGCAATCATTCAAGACTCGTCCAACCTCTTCAAGTGTTAGACATCTGCGAAGAACAAAACCAACAATGACTCGGTACAATATATCACTAATAATCCAATAAGGTTGAGACTGATGCTGGATGCGGCGTCGTTTAGATCGAGACAACTCGGATCAAAAGGTTTGGGTTTGAAGATAAAAAATGATATCTACATACCATAGGTTGAGAGTGATGATGAGAAGAAAAGTTTCATTAGGAATCTGCTCAATGGAATCAATGGAGGTGTTTGTGGAAGGAAGGGCACAGATCAATTCGGCAAAAACGAAAATTTTCTTTGATTTGGCAGTAATGAACTCCAAATCAAACTCTTGCAGGATAACAATCCATTTAGAGTATTCCCCCCCCCCCAAGCAATTGACAAGTCAAAATATAAGTCATGGGGTTACAGTCAGAAATCACTATTGTCTTCCATAGAAGAATGTAATGGCAAAATCGTTTAACATCATGGGCATCTGCCAAGGAAAGTTTCTCGACATGAGCATATCGAGTTTTAGCGTCAATAAGATTTTGACTCAAATAATAAAACACATGTTCATTTCCATCATCATCATCTTAGATCAATACCATAGAAATGGTACTGTTAGCTGCGGCCAAGTATAGGAAATAATCATGACGATAGTCAGGGGGTTGCAATAAAGGAGCACTAATGAGTGTTTTCTTTATAGCATCGAAATATCATTGGGTAATTTCATCCCAAATGAGTGGGATCCCCTTTCTAAGCAAGTGAGTAAATCCCTTGGTAAGTTCCGCATAGTTAGGGACAAAGCAACGAAGAAAACTAGCCTTTCCTTGCAAACTCTACAAATGGTGTAGTGATGTAGGAGGGGGTAAATTTACAATAGCCTCAACTTTTAGAGGATCTATTTAGATACCTTATTTTGACACAAAAAAACCCAAAATATGATCAAATTTTATGCAGAAGACACACTTATGTGGATTAAGAAGGATATTATAGTGTCGACAATGCAAAACAATGGCTAGAAGGTGGTCCGAATGGTCACAATGCTTAGCAAAATGAGCTGGTAAGTTGTCTAGATAAGGTTGAAAAATGTGTTTAATATCATGAAAAGCATATGAAATTACTCTCTGAAAGGTAGCACCAGCATTTTTCAGGCCGAAAGGGAGCTTCTTATAGGCAAAAGTCCCCCATGGACAGATGAAAGCGGTCTTGTGTTGATCAGCGGGTAATATATTAATCTAGTTGTAACCACAAAAAACCATCCATAAAAGAAAATATCTCACACGTAGCGCACTCATCAATGATTTGATCAATAAATAAAGTGGGAGAATTATCTTTAGGGCATGCGCAATTGATGTTGCGGTAATCAACACAAACTCGGATTGTTCCTTGCTTTTTAGTAATAGGTACAATATTAGAGACCCAATTTATCAACGGGATAGGGTAAATAAAACCAGCTTTTAGAAGTTTTTCAACTTCTCCCTTAATAGAAACAACCTTCCTGGGATGTACGGGATGAAGCAATTGGCAAACAGGCTTCGCACTAGGATACGTGGGTATTTCATGCACCACAATAGCCAGATCAATACCAGTCATTTCCTCATATGACCAAGCGAAGACATCGTGAAAATTGTTGAAAAGGTCAGTGTAAACCCCGATCTCATCAGGAGAATAGGAAACCCCAAAGTGAATGTTCTCAAAAATTCCAAGTTTAATGGAAATGTCAAGTGACGTGTTTACAATAATATTTCCCATATTACCTTTGGAGAAAACCTTGTGGACCAGAACATGCGTTTGAAGTGGACGCGTCGGTTATGAGAAACAAAAGCTTTAAGACATGGAGGGATCTCACTTAGTCTTGGAAGAAAATGAGGAACTATGATGGATATTGTTCCAAGGAGTTTTATCAAGAGACATAACCTTAAAAATACTCTCGCCGATGGGGAATATCTCGTTCAAGGGATCCAGAGAATCCCAAGAACCAAGCTAAGGAGATTGTGAATAGGTATCTAGGTTCATACTAAGAACAACATGACTTCATGTTATGTAACCAGCTCACAAAATAGAAGAAAAGATAGATCAACGACTTCAAAATCATCCTCTTTGAGGGGGCAACCTTCTTTACATTACATAAATGAACAATTCTTGGATGATACAAATGACAAAACCTCATTTCTATATATAAGAGTCTAAGGGGTCACAATATAATTAGAGCCAGCATAACAATAATAATGAAAGGTCACAACAATAACATTAGTTGGTTTCTATGGGGCACAATAATAACAATATGGGGACAACATGGGCACAAAAATAACAATAAGGGACTACAATGACAATAATAATAAGGGAATACACTAGTATTATAGGGACCTAACATGCCCCTCTCCTTCAAAAAAGTGTTGTACTCAACGCTTGAGTAGTTTTGGATGCTTCTATATAAAATTCTCATTTTCCCATGTGGAATCTTCAGTGGGTAAGTTCTTCCACTTGATGCGATACTTTGAAATTGATCGATTTCGTATTTGTTGAGTTCTTGTTTCCATTATTGCTTCAGGTTCTAATATGATTTTTCCTTCCTCGTCAAGTTCTAGAAATATTGTTTAAACAAGGAGCTTGTCAGTTATAACCTTCTTTAAGCATGAAACATGGAAAATTAGGTGCACTCGGGAAGATGGCGGAAGTTCCAATTTGTATGCCATAGTACTAATCTTTTGCAACACCTTGTACGAACCATAATACTTTGGTGATAATTTATTATCCTTCTTAGCTTCTTGAGGGACATTTGTTTGTATGGTTATAGTCATAGAAATACGCAGTCACTTACGTCAAAAATTATTTCCCTGCGATGTTGATATGCCTGTTTTTTCATTCTATTCTGCGCCAAAGTCAGGTTACCCTTTAAGAGACGGAGAAATTTTTGTTGATTCTCAATGTGATCTTCCACTTCTTGAACCGTATAATTTATGTTAAATATGATGTGATGGACGGTGGATGATATCCATAAAGTGCCATAAATGGGGTCATTTTTGCTGCAGTATGGAAGGAAGTGTTATACCACCATTCAGCTAGAGGAAACCATTTGACCCATTGTGTTTGTTTATCAGATACAATGAAACAAAGATATCCTTCTAAACATTTGCTCACTGTCTTAGTTTGCCCATTAGATTGAGGATGATAAGATGAGCTATGAGCTAACTGAGTACCCAAACAAGAAAATAATTATGTCCAAAAAATTCCAGTGAAAATAAGATCTCTGTCGCTTACAATAATCTTTCGGTTTCCATGTAGCTTTTGAGTTGTTTCCATAAATGTAGTAGCAACTGTACTGGCTTTAAATGGATGAGATAATGCACAAAAGTGTGCATACTTGATAAGCCTATCAACTGCCACCATGATGGCACACTTTCCTTCGGACTTGGGTAAACCTATGATAAAATCCATTGAAACCTCCTCCCACATTGACTTGGAATGGATAAAAGTTGCAATAGACCTCGGGTCTTAATTGTCTCAACTTTATTTTGTTGGCAAACCAAACATTCCACCACAAACTTTTGAATATCAGATTTAAGGCCATCCCAAAAAAATCCTTCTTAACCCTGTGGTAAGTTTTAAAAATCATGAATGCCCTCCTAAGGGACAGGTGTGCAATTCTAAAAGGATCTTTTGTTTGAGTTGGGAATTCATACAGAGGTATAAGTGATATTTTTACCATAAAGAATCATTTTTCCAGCTAAATGTATAAGATGTGTTGGGATCTTGCTGCAACTTTTGAAAGAGTTCCCACACTTCTTCGTCATTCTTCCATTCATCCCTTGTTTTGTTTATCCAATCTGATTGGATAATAGAAATGGCACAAAGCAATGCCTCTACATTGTCATCCTTTCTTGAGAGTGCATCTGTAACAACATTTTCCTTCCCTTTCTTGTAGATGATTTCAAAGTCATAACCCAACATCTTTGTGACCCATTTTTGCTACTCTTTTGAAGATAATCTTTGTTCTAAAAATGATTTAAGACTATCATGATCCTTTTTTTATCTTGAAGTGTCTTCCCATTAGGTAAGGTCACCATTTCTTAAGTGCATGTAGTATTTACAACATTTCCTTTTCATAAATATCTTTGTGTAAATACTTTCCCTTGATTGGACGACTTTCAAAAGAAATGGGTCTTTCTTCTTGCATTAAAACAACACCAATTCAATTTCCTTAGGCATCACATTGCACAACAAAGGTTTTTGTGAAGTCTAGTGTGGCTAAGACCAGTGCTTCGCACATTGCCTCTTTAAGATGTTCAAAGGCTTTCGTTGCTTCTGAACTCCAAGAAAATGCATCTTTCTTCAGTAATGTTGTTAGAGGTGCTACTATTCTACCATAATTCTTAACAAACTTGCGATAATACCCTGTCAAACCAAGAAATCCTCACAGATGCTTTATGGATGTGGGGATTTTCCATTCCTTAATGGCGTTAATTTTGCTAGGGTCTACCTTAACACCTTCATGAGATACAATATGACCCAAATATTCTACCTCTTGTACTCCAATGAAACATTTGGAGGTTTTTGCATATAATTTTTTCTCCTCCAATAGTTCGAGAACTCTATCAACATGTTGAACATGATCCTTCCAAGACTTGTTGTATATTAATATATCATCAAAAAATACTAACCCAAATTTTCTAAGGAAGGGTTTGAAAATGGAATTCATTAAACATTGAAATGTAGAAGGTGCATTGGTCAAGCCAAAAGGCATGACCAAAAATTCATAATGACCCTCATGAGTTATATCAGAAGCCCCCTAGCTCCCTTGAAACCTTGCCATAGAGAAACCGTCGGCCGTCATACTGCTACAGTACATCGAGAACAGCACTTGGAGAGATTACTCGCGTGTATGATAGGGTAGTCGGGTTGTACGGCTAAGGGTATAGTTGATCGTCCTTGGTTAGTGCCCTGAAGAATTGGGTCGAGTACTATTGTCAAACCCTTATGTATATTGCGATCTGTAGCACTTGACACTCCTGGAGACCATAGTTCCCTTCTCTATCTTTGGATCATGCATAATCTTTGCCAGATCAGATCTCGCAAGTGGGGTTTTGTCGCAGCAGCAGCAATCAGTTCCATCATTCAGATCTATCATATCAGCCATTCAAATCTATAAGATCCATCAGATCTGCAGCGACAATCAGTGCCTCCATTCAGATCTATTAGGTCAGCCATTCATATCTCTCAAATCCATCAGATCCGCCATCCAGATCTAGCAGTTTGGGCTCTATAGTCATCGCAACAATCAGATCCACCATTCAGATCTGGGTACTGGTGTGGGTTCCTATACCTGGGCGTAATTTTCGCAGGACTTTTGGTAGCATTGACATTTTTGGGATTCAGCTACTGCAAAGTCTGAGACCCCCCCGGGGCACTTATTGGTAACTTAGCCCATAAGAATCAGGACAACGAACTGAGCAAGGTGGTACCATTCAATTTTTAGTGCCAAAAAAATCGACCGGTCCCAAATTTCAAGTACATCAGATCGGTGCATGGTA
>APFE030412788.1:0-12629 GCA_000404065.3 Pinus taeda
CATGTTAAGAGGACCCAAGAAGAGTTCACCAAACAATAGACAAAAGTACCACCTCCAACAAGAAACCAAATCAAGATAAATCATTTCCTAAGGCAGGCATACCAATGCATAGCTATAGAAAATCATGGCCACCAAATCAAGTACTTTGTATATCTATTAAATACGCATAAAGAGTGATAAGCATGGCCATGAAAAAATACACAATGGATCCATGTCAAAAGACCGCAACCATGAGAAATATACAATGGATCTACATCTCGATATATATAAAGTACTAGGAGGGTATATGGAGCAAAGGAATGAACAAACTAACCTCCATTGAAGTACCAAAATCATGCGAGTAAGAGTGGTATTTTCCAACAACTCAAGCAACATCATTAAAGATATTAATGGAATGGAGAGAAATTTAACAAAGAGGATATTACCAACATAAATTGATGTTGTTTCCACTCAAAAAAATATGTTTTCATAGATTGAACCAAGATCTTCAAACCAACCGCTGTGGGTACAAATTTATGCCATGTGAATAAATGAGTTGAATTCAAACACAAGAGTAATCATTTGTTTACTAGTCATTGATGTATATCACTAACATGAGAGATCCCACCATTGATGATAATGGGAGTCAATGTACTAAGTACATTCTAACAAGTGCAAAAAATTGGGATGAATTCAAACACTTTTAGCATCTATAAATGAGGGGACATGATGTATTCCCACTGTCAATAATGATTGAATTTGCCATTAATGGCAACAAACCTCAAGTTAGTAAATAAGACTTGAGATCTTGTTCCTAGATAAAATGAGTTGATGCTGATGGCAAAAAATGTAATGGAAGGAGGGTATTAATGCATCCCCCATCAACTCACATGAGTGAAACTATATGGCCAATTATTTGGAGGGAATAAAATGAAGAATTGTTAAGACCACCACCAAGTGTGTCTCTTGCATGCACCAAATGAAATAACATATAGAGAAGACCCTATGACAAACAACCAATAATGAAAGACATTGATAGAAGTGAGGAGTCCCACCAATGGTGCAAATGAAACGAACAAATCCCATTGTGTGAATATTTTCCAGGAAAGAAAAATCAAACATGTTTTCATTAAGAAAAAACCATGTTTACATCAATATAGATTAACATATATGCATCTTCTAGCATTTAACCCCATGGTATCTAAACACTAATACACTATATCCATCTTTACAAATATTACTTGCACAAACCAATTCTTCTTCATGCCAAAAAAAATCACTAACCGAGGTGCTAGGAGACTCACAAAAAAAGCATAGTAAAATTAATCGTCTGACAAATAACCATCATGAAGTAGGCAAATTTATAACCCCCAGAAAAAGTGGGTTGGAAAACCTTGGTATTGTGATGCAAAAGAAACAAAAAAATAAAAAACTAAAAGAGTGGATCTATCCATAAACTCCAAGGGAAAAAATCGGAATTTATGTGGCGCCCCCTGCTTGTAGATCGAAAATTTGATGAAACCCGAATTCATTGAAAGACCTTCATTTGACAACATATCAACTACATTGTTGAATTCCATGTGCAAGTGGGAAAAAGTACCTTGTTGGAAAATTTCCAATGTGTGAATATATTTGTTGACATCGAACAAAAGGGAGATCATTCAATCAATGATCAATAATGAATGTCACTATTGAGCAAAAGGTCACCTATCAATAATGAAAATAGGGCCAAATTTCTACTCTAGGTTTGACGTTCAATGTGTTGTAGTCAATGAGAGTAAAACTCTCAGTAAGAAGTAAATAGAGACCTTCTACACTGACATGAATATATAAGAAAGATACTTGTTAACACTGAAAGTGCCTTGACAAATGAGAAGGTTGACAAACTGAGTCAGGAGACAATTGCAAAATGGTCAACATAGAGTTAATTGTCCTTGAACACAAGCATGACATAATGGGGACTTGAGTATCATATTCTCAAGAATGGACTATGATATAGGCCTGTGACATAGGAGGCATCAATCTATTGTCCATATGATTGGAAGAGTAACCAATCAAATGAGTAAAAAACTCAAAAAACAAGGTTCAACCTCTTAAAGTCATACTATAACTCAAACTAATGAGAGAAAGACTCATAACTTGGTGCTTTGTAGAAGGGTGACATGACTTATGACTGCTTCCAACATTAAACTAAAAACTCACTTCTTCCGATCCCCTATTATTTCATATTTTATTTTTTTTTAACTTTTTCATATTATAAAACCTCCAAAATGAATAAAAAATGCTAATATATGGTGGATACAATGAGTGTTGTGGGGAAGAAAACTAGTTTAAGCACTTGGAACACATCTATGTTTAATGCAAGAGAGGCGTACAATATATGGACACTCAAGGACTATGTCCTCCAAGAATAAAGGTGTTGATTTACAAAAGAAAAGGATGCAAGGCTAACAACTAATGATTATGCATAAGAAAAAGGGCGTAAGAGAACAAGTTGAAGTCATATTAGGCTCAAAAGTGAAAATGGCCATAATAAGCTTTAAAAGGAAGTAATGAAACTTCATTAAAAAATCATGGTGGCACTGAAGAGGGGTCCCAAGCCTACTAAGAAATTATAGCATGAGCACCAAATGGTTAACAAGGTACTAACTAGAGCACTCATGTAAATGTAGTATCTACCACCCACTTACAACACTTATAAAATGGAAATACAGGTTCATGTTACAGAATAGTGGAATTGATCCTCTGGAAAAAATGAAAATCACATCTTAATGTCGAATGCAAGGTGAAAAATCCCTACCTTATATGCCAAATATAGGAAACATTACCCACCACATTAGATCTAATGTGAATGGTAGTAATGAAAAGGTGTTGCAAAGTCACAAATTCTTATGTCACACCTAAAATAACAAAAATATCATTTAGAAGCCACTTGTTATAAGTTAGTCAATTAGTTAAAAATTTAAAGTAGGGTTAACAACTATAGAGAAGTCAGTAAAACATTTTACAAAATAGTGAATAACTCATTTTCACCATTCATTAAACTTTTTACCAAACCATGTGCATTTTGGTGTGAAATCCCTTGATTTTCAATAGGTGATATGCATAGACTGAATTGTTGAAATCATGGACTGCATAGACTAGGTAAATCCTCAAGATTTTATCTTCAATTTGATTCCATTCATTTATAATTTTCTAAAGAAATTAAAGGTTTTAATTAAATTTAAAAAGGTGGGGTGCACATATGTGCTTCCCTTTGTCATAGGGAATATACGAATGACCCTATATGCATCTGTCCTTGAGAAGAGGAGCATGTATACATGATTATTCCTAATTAAAGACACATATGTCCACACCCAACTTCAAAAAAAAGAATTTGACCCAAAAAACTTCTTCAATATTGAAAGATGGCTATCAAGGTTAGTGCATTTGTGACAATTGTGAATGGGGCCACCCTCAAATGAATATCAAAGGTATATATGAAATACTTACAAAAGAACCAAGTTTGATACTCTGTAAAGTACGATGAAGCGAAATCAAATAAATGAAGTGATTTCTAAACAAAGGAACTACTTAAGAATCATACACCAAGTGTCAATATCAACTTCAAATTCTAATAGTGTTTCAACCATCAACAAGATAATTTTGAAAGCATTAAGAGTTTATCTAGATGAGGATTAAATATGAAACAAGGGTTCATTGCTTCAAAAGGGGAACACCTTGAAAACCATTTTTGGTTGATCCATATATCTCATGTATCACTCTACCCCTTTTATTCAACCATTTTGCATGTTTGTTTCTCTGTCATCAATATTAAGGGTTACAATGTTGGGGTTGATACCACCCTAGTTATGTTCTCTCAAATATTGCAAACCTAATTCACATGGGCTTTCATGCCACCTATACGAATTTAGTAGCTTGTATTTAGATTGTTACAATGGTCACTAATTTTATTGTACTTTTCTTTGGGAATTTGAATTTTGGAGCTTTTCAAGAGATTAATTAGAGGATAAATAGTTTTAGACTATATAGTAATGTTTGGATATGTGTAACCTTGAGCATGCATTCCTTTCATACTCTTCTCAGAAATTTATGAAGACGGTTAACATCTCTTCTTTTGAACATTGTCATTGTCTTATTTTCTTTTTTCCATAGATGCAAATAGGGTGGATATTTATTTGTCATTTAAAGGATTCATGAGGCATTCTTTTTATAGTCGAGTCATCTTATAAATTTTTGAATTGATAATAATATAATTATTAAGTGAGTTTAAATGGAGAAAAAAATTTAAGCGTTCCTAACCATTATGTTAATCTCCAATCCTTTAAGATTTTATGTTCCTTTCTCACTTTGAATGTGAGTGTGAGATGGGGCATTGTTTCTAAATATCATATTATAATCTGTATTTTTCTCACACTATCATTCTTGTTGATGATTTTTGATTCCTCTAATAAATATTAATTATATTTAAGATAGAGGAGTAACACCTCTTTAAAAACGAAGGAGAACACTCTTTGGTTCCCCATGAAGGGTTCACTCAATGTTAATCCTTGTCTTAAGAAAAAGAGATCAATAATATTGTAGTCTAGGTGTTTTGTTACCAAATCCTATCAAAAAATAGAATGGCATGGTTCTTAATGCATGCTACTTTCTTTTAATTCTAGCATGGTATTTTGTACACTATGATATAAAATTCAAGCTTGATTTTTGGAATGCTTCATGTTTGTTTCATTGTGGTTTCTATAATTATTTGTTGCAACTATATGATATCTTATCAATTGAACTACAAAAGGTTATATGTGTACATTCATTCCAATGTTTAAGAGATCTTGTGAATCCAACTAGATTGGTTATCAAAGTAAAAATCATTCAACAACTGAAAATAGGCCTTTGTTACTATTGTTTCAAATCTTCTAGTACTATTAATTATAATGTAGCCATTATTAATAATTATAGTGGATAGTTGTCTTCAATTAACCCTCTTCTATCCACAATTATAACCCATGCTTCCCATAAATACCTGATAGATATTCCCTCCCCAAGCAATCAACCTTCCTCCTAGATGGAGTATTGCTTAAGCCCATTTGATGCGATTGAGAAAAAGATCAACTCTCATGTGATGGCCTTCTATTATGTGCAAATCAATGAACATATAACTCAAACATTGGAATCATATTCTATTTACACAATATGATGCAAAATTTATATGTATCTTCACCCTACATATATTGTGTGTCTCTTTTCTAGGTATCCGCCACCCTCACTTTTTTTCTTAAACTATGGATGATTTCAGGGATGACTTGTCCATACCTCTTTAGGGATTTTCCAATTTATTGTGACTGACAGTGATCAATTTACAAGATAACAAGCAACAATGACTACTTTCGCCCACTATTCTTGTTGCAAATTAGCATTGTTGAGCATGCTTCTTGATCTTTCTATAAGTGCCATGTTCATGTGTTTTGCAATGCCATGTTTCTAGGTAGTACATGCAATGGTTTTGTATCTTGTTTTTTTTTTTAATGTGTGGTTTATGTACATTGAAGATCGATGGCCACTACATCCACAAAAATTATTTGGGCAGATCCACCTAAAAGGATCACTTCCCATTGATTCATTAGAAGAGCCTAACCTTGAGAGCACCGATGAGAATTGACCTTGTGACCTCCCATTGGCAAGGTGATTCTAGCAACAGGAACTCGACCAATTGAGTTAACCTTTGGGACTGCAGTTGTTTTGTGTCTTACAATCCCATCTTCTTTGTAATACCTTTTGAATTCTAAAGAAGTGAACTTTCCTTCATTATCCATTCTTAAATATTTGAATGTTTTGCTAGTGTTCTTTTCTACCATTACTGAAAATTGTTTAAATGTATTAACATCAAATTTTCTTTTCAAAATATAAAACCACATTTTTTCTAGAGGAATCATCTATAAATGTTAGAACATATGATGGTTCTTCAAAATAAATAGCAGGGGATGGTACCCCAATATTAGAATGAATATAATCAAGAATTCATTTACTAACATGACTACTTGCTTTAAATTCTTGTTTACATTGATTTCCAAATATACCTTGTTTGTAGAAATTCAAATTCAAAAGTTTTAAATTTGGAAGTAATTTATGGTTCGTTTGTACCTATAGTCCTTTCTTGCTCATATGACCCTATCGTTGATGCCATAAACAAGTGCATTTAGCTGCCTCTTAAGATGATATAGATTCTTTGTTGATCTAAGTACTTCCATCCAATGTGAAAATGTTTCTTGTCTTAGTAGCCTTCATGACCACTAAAGTGCCCTTGGACACCTTCAATCTTCAACTTGACCTATAAATTTATGAACTCCAGAATACAAAGCTCCCAAATAAATTATATTCTTCTTTAGTTTAGGCACATGCCTAACGTATGTTAATGTTCTTATAATACCATCAAACATTTTAATTTTGACACTTTCCACCCACAATCTTATAAGAAATGTTATTACCCATAAGAAAATTTCCACCATCAACTCTTCATATGAAGAAAACCAATTTATGTGTGGACACATGATGATAATTGTTATAATCTAATAGCCAATCTTCATAGTATTGAGGAATATTACTGATAGACAAAATTTCATCACTCACACATGAGTTTGATTCAACTAAATTTTCCTCCTTTTTGAAGTCATCTTTGGATTCTTGCCTCTTCCAACAATCCTTCTTGAGATGCCCAACGTTGTTACAATACCAACATTTGGGTTTTCTCTTTTTGCCTTTAGACTTTGATTTGGATGTACCTATCGACTTTTATCCTATTTTTTGGATCGACCTCTAGCCACCATTGCTTATGGTGTGGAGGTTTCAATACTTGATTTCCTCCTCATATCCTTAGACCAAAAATCTCCAACAATAGAATCAAATTAAAGAGTTCCAATTTAATTGAAGTTACTAAATTATCCCACAATTCAGGCAATGAACACAACAATGTCACTGCCTCATCTTCACAATTGATTTTAACATCCATACAATACAATTGTAAAATGAGATTATTAAACACATTGAAGCGATCTACAATTTTTGTACCTTCTTTCATTTTTCAAACTATATAGCTGCCTCTTCAAATAAATTTGATTCGTCAAGGACTTTGTCATGTAAATACCTTCTAACTTGGTCCATAAGCTTGCTATTGTTGCTTCTCCAATGATGTTAAAGAAGATATCATCAACTAGACATAACTAAATTGTACTGAGGGCTCCAACATCCATATTTTTTTACTCTTCATTAGTTATTGTTGCAAGTTTGTTCCTCCTTTTGTCTAATGCCTTTTGTAACTTTTACTGCACTAACAAATCCCTCATTTTAAGTGTCACACATTTAAAAGTTTTTTTTATCCATTAAAATTTTCAACTTCAAATTTAGTATTTGTTACATTTGCTATTATCCTTTACACAATTAAAAAATATGTATATACACACCTTACTTCAAGAATTCAAAACCCTATTTTGAAATCCTTTTAGAAGCTTTGTTTTATAGAAAAACCCACAATTTCTTTAAATACTTAACACACACAAACACACATATTTGTGTGTCCATGCTTAATTTATTGAAAAAATCATTCATATATGTGTGTATCCCCCTAAAAAAAATTCTCCACTAGTGTTTATTGAATTCACCAAAAACTTTAAATAAACACCACGAAATTTTAAAAATAGGTACATCTAATTTATTGCTTGCAGCTTTTAAACTGGACTTGGCTTCAACTTGCTCAAGATCTCTTTGGCTTTACAACCATAGGTTTCATTAACTCCACGAGTTTTAATTTGTGGCTAGGGTTTACTTATATTGCACATATTCCAAATTGGACGAGTTTTGATTTGCAACTTGGTTTTTTTGTTGCATTGAATTCTTTCTGTGTGTGGGCCTCCACTATGGGCTCCAAGGAGTCCTCTTTGACTCTACGACACCTCTTTTTTTTTTTCATTTTAATGACATCTGTGGTTCGAACTCAGTGGTCATATTTGGTTCGAATTCAGCCCAAACCCACTCAACCTCCTCTGTAGTCTACTCTTGCTAGATGTGCCCAATGATGAGCTCTTGCTCGACATGCCCAATATTTGCTTAATGTGAATTCATGTTTGCAAATTTGCGGCTCCACCTTACAATCACTATCACAAAAAAATTGATTTGCTTCCTTAACCATGGTTTGATACCATGTGCTAGTCTTCAGAGTATATACAAGCATTTAAGACAGACGAATAATGATCGAAACAAATAATATGCAAATAATTTATGTGGTTAAACCTTGATGCTTTTCCAAGGAAACATCTACAAGCAAGGCAATGATTTTCTTATCCAGATAATATTTTAAATTATTACAATTAGGCTTACCAACCTTCTCAATCTCTCGAGTTTCATAAATGAAAGATGCATAGTTACACTAGTTTTGATAACTATCATCTGGTTTCATAAACAAACACCATTAGAGTAACTGTGACAAAATTTACTCAAGTAAAATATTTTTGTTTTTTTTTTTCATTTTATTTTAATTAAATTATTGTCATAACTATAACAATTGTTGGTTCTCCCTTTGAAGGAAAGAATTTTCTTTGATATGGTAAGACCTATCATAACATTTGAATAATTATCAAGACCAACTTCACACGCCTTTACTCACAATAACACTAAGTTATGTCTTCTTTCATATCTTTGGACAAATGCACTTAACACGAGTTTTAGCTAATGACTTAGGATGATATGATATAACATTTCCATACAAATACATTTTCCATCTTGACAATAAAATATGGAAGCGAGCTTTCAAATGCATTGGCATCTTAGGGTAATTAGCTTATACTTAATATTCAAAGAAAACACCATAGTTGACTAAGAAGCTAGTTTCATAGTTTTGACAAAGAACCATATATTGTTGCTTAGAAACCACAGTCCATGCATGAAGATTTGGGTTATAAACAAGGCACCATAAAAAATGAATGAAAGTAAACTCCTTGGACAAATTTTGAATAGACATAATTGTCTTATTATTCATTTTTTACTTGCTATACACCCAAGCGCGAACACATACCCTGTTTTGGAATTCTTACTCAACAAATGTGGGTTCTGTAAGTATGATATTTCTCCAAATGTGAAATATATACACTGGCACCGTGACACAAGATTAATGAGGAACTTGATTTGACAATTATTTTGATTTACAAAGGTCTAACTAGGACATAATTTGTGTTTGCCATGTATCTATATAGATAGGGAGAGAGAGAGAGTATGATATTTATCCAAATGTGAAACATATACACTAGAAAAGTAACAAAAGATTAATGAGGAACTTGATTTGACAATTATTTTCATTTACAAAGGTCTAACTAGGACATAATTTGCGTTTGCCATATATATATAGAGAGACACAAAAAGAGAGCAAATTTGAAAGATCTTAGTGAAATATTTTAAATGGATAAGTTTGGATTGTAAAGAAATTTTTATTATAAGAGAACAAATTATAGTTATAATTAATTAAGCATTTTATGAAGCAATAATAAATGAATAAGAAAATAAAATCAAATTAATGATCTTCATAATGTTAAATTAGTTCTATTATGCAAAGTAATTATTTCAAATGTTATAGGTTTTAATTTAAGAGTTACTTGGGATATTCTTTACATTCACATAAATAAGCATATTTATAAAGAGTTATTGCTCACCTTTCTTTATCCAGTTCTTTGCATAAATTTAGGTAGTAGTAAAAAAAAACAAATGTAAATATGCCAATTTACCATGGTTGGTGCCCACCAAAATTTATGCAAGTTGTTGAACAATTTTAGGTAGGAGAATTATTGATGTTGTATTTAGAAAGAATCCAAATATATGACCAAGAAAGTTGCATGGATTAGTATAAAAATCTAGACTTAGCTAACAATTTCACTAGAAATGGAGTAAGTCACTGCTATAGGGATTAATGCACGGGTGGTTGTGGATGAAATACCCACTCGGGTCTTCCTGGGACCCAAGGAAAACTATTTAATATTAGTTGCAATTGTCACAAAGAAACACACATATATTTATATTAATCTGTGATTGACAAATAAAAAGGAGAAGGATTACCTTAGTCCTTAGTGTAGCCCTGCTGGAGAACTCAATGTGGCGAAGTGGAAGACCTCTCCGCCAACTCCTAGAGCAGAACCTGCACATAAACAAGACAAATTGTAATCCTACAACAAATAAACCTTGATAATCAAAACATAAATATATAAGAATATAAGCTAGCATACATGTAAGCTACTTGTTAATCATGGAATCAAATCAACATGTAAAGGACTACAGTATTGACACCATCAAGTAGACAACACATAAATATATCTATATTATTAGATAGAATAAGAATGTTTACAACCATCTTGGCTGGATCAAGCCTCCTCTAATCCTTCAACTCCACTCTCTCTCTCTCTCTCTCTCAAATTCTTGGTAGCATAACAATACTAAAGCTTTTGCAAGGAAACTTTTAATTGTTGTGCACATTCTATGCTAGTGCAATTTGTTATGTGTCATGAATTTCTAGTAATATAATGGTTGTCACACTTCAAGATATATATTCTTTCATAGGTCAATGATCTAGCAAAACAAACCACACTTACAGGAAAGTTTATTGCACGAAAAGTAAATCACACTTGCAAAAAAGGAAACAGACCAATTACTAAGAGTGACATGTTCTAAAGTAATGGTTTCTTCATTTGCTGTAACAACGATGCAATGGTGCATGCATAGGATGCAATGTATGATAAACAAACAACCTAGAAATAGTATTCAAACAAGACACAATTCTCAATTGTAAGCTATTGCTAAAAACAAAATAAAAGTAAGCTACAAACAAGTTGCAAGAACAACTAGATTGTCTACAAAAATGAAAATCCATTTGCTAGCCATTAATCCTATGATAAATCCCTAGAATTACGTAACCCGGAGTTGCAGTAGCAAGTAATGTGATTACAACATTAACAAATATTAGAATTGTAACAGAAGGAAATTAATTGTGTCGCAACAAAAGGAAATTATGAGTTGCAACAAAAGGAAATTAATCAAAGTTACAATGAAACGTAAATCAATTAACAACAATGTAACTAATTGTAATTTAACCAGAGTTGTAAGGACTAATCTACTTGTTAATGCTAACTAGTTGTACTAATCTAAGAAGGGGCCACTACCTCTTTAGATGAGATATTGTAAAACCTTCAATCACACGATCACAAGATAGATATTGAACGAGTGGAACATAGGAATCTTTCAACTACAACAAACAAAAATCGTACAATAGTCAACAATAATTTCTTTTGTTCTTCTCCTCTCTCGAGCTTTGAAGGAAGTTGGTTATATATACAAATATGCTAATGTCTAAACCGAGTGATAGATTATATGACCAACTTGAGTAAATAAGGCGACACATCTTGTTACAACAATATATTTAGAATTTGGTACAATTTGGGCAAAATATGACTTAGGTTAGTTGGGAATTATTGGTAGTTGAGTTTTTCTTCATGATTGGTTACCCACTTGCCTCCGTCACCTTCCATTGTGAGAAACACATGTTTGTTGTATAGCTAGAGCATTGACCGTCAAGCTGTCATAGTGTGACAAAGTCGCAGTAATGTAAAGTCAAGGCATTCATGAGTTGCAACAAATTCGTTGGTCCTGGATGAATTGCAACATTCCCATCAGTGATCACGCTAGAGTTGTAATGTCGTAGAGAAGTTTCAACAATGGGATGGAAGAGAGTCGTAGCACTTTGCCTATCATGGTTTGTGGAGTTGCAACACCATTTGGAGTTACAACTAGAGTTACAACAATGTGGAGGAGTTGTAACCACTGCCCTTTTGCTCTTGTATGACAATATTAGTATGAAATATGGCAATTTCACAATATAATGCATAAGAATAAGTGTAAAAGTGGAAAAAATGAGATTAGTCATACCTACACTAGGAATGGAGTAACAGTGGATGAAAAGTGCATAAAGAGGTGACGGAAAGTGGAAGAATGATATAAAAAAAATTACATATTGGTGTTGACAATATGCCAATTTTGATATCTATCACCTTACCTTTTGTTGATTCTTACAATTCTCTCCATTTTCATTTTTTCTAAATATCTACCTAACAATGTACGTCAAATATTAGCACAGGTTTAGGAGGTTTTCTAGGATTGATTTGTTGGTATTAAGAGTATGTACAAGTATTTATGATAGAGAAATTATGATTGATATAAATAATATGCATATATTTTACATGGTGAAACCTAGACGATTTTTCAAGGAAACCTCCATAGACAAGGCAAGGGTTTAATTATTAGGAGAATATTTTTACAATTAGGCTTACCAACCTCCTCAATCCCTCGGGTTTCATAAATAAAGTAGGCATCATTACAATTGTTTTGATAATTATCATCTTGTTTTTTCAACCAATACCATTAGTGTAGCCATAACAAATTTTACTTAGGTAAATTCATTTTTTTTACTTTCTTTTAGTTAAATTATTGTCATACTCTAACAATCTCCACCTTGAAAACAATTTCTTGATACCTTGAGCTTGCCAAAGTCCTTCCATTGCCTCTTCTGTAAGCCAAGAGAAGCCAAACACCATCATATCTTCTCTAATAATATTGTTTTTTGTAAA
>APFE030412794.1:0-97679 GCA_000404065.3 Pinus taeda
ATTCACACTGATAAGCATGGACTCCCGATCAGCAGGCAATGGGTCACCGGGCCTCCTACGGTTCAAAGTTCGATCACTGCGGATCCTCCATAGCTCATCAAGTTCTTTTTCTTCTTCTAATCGTTTGGTGCGCTGTTCTAGATAAGTGATGGTCCATTGACCCATTTGGAGCTTTTGCTGCAACATGAGGTTCTCCTCCTCTCTCTGCCTGATAATCTCATAAAAATTTGAAGGGGGAGAGCGGGCATCACGACCAGTGAAATCATCATGTGCCTCGCCAACTGCCTCATCCTCATTCATGGGCTGCTTGCCCTCTTGTACTGCCTGTGCTGATGAATAAAGCGAGGCCCCTTCCACCTGGTGTGGAGATAACACTCGCTGCTCTGAAGATGATGACGAGACCCCTTC
Organism: Pinus taeda; assembly: GCA_000404065.3. NCBI lineage: Eukaryota > Viridiplantae > Streptophyta > Pinopsida > Pinales > Pinaceae > Pinus > Pinus taeda. The sequence goes on from APFE030412794.1 coordinate 409, forward strand.
CACCTGGTGTGGAGAAAGTACTCGTCGAGTTGCTGCAAACAAGGTTCTATGACCTCTCTGATATGTACATTGTAGTGGGGAAACAACATGTGTCGGCACAATAATCTCGGGCTGGCGTGATGGACCTCCCTCCTCATGAATGGCCTCTGGCTCTAGCTGTGACTGTGATGGCGTTGTAACCTTGAAAAAACATCAACCCTAGCATAATGCCTACATGAACAAGCAATCACCCAAGTCTACTTCTCCTTACATTTCTTGGTGATAAACATACATATGCAAGCCCATCCTTTCATTTTTCAAGCATTCAAATGCACTAGAAGACCCTACCTCGATCAATTTAGCAAGCAAGAGGGCAATTTAGTCAATTTGGAGTGGTTCTGTAGAAGACAGCTTGAGTGGTCACGCCCCTTTTGCAGGAGGCGTTTGGAAGCCTTCCCGGTGTCAGAATTGGACGTAGGATAGCTCGTTGGAAATTTATTTGAGTCTACTTTCTAACACAAGTGGAATTTTTCAATTTGGAGTTGATTTGATCTGTAAAAAATGAAATATCCCAAGACTGGTCAAAAAGTACCAAATGAGGCTGCCTGAAAGAAGAGTGTTGTTGCAGTCAACTTTTGAATGCCTTCCTCAACCCCAAATTGAGCTCATGATAGCTCATTGGAAATATATCTTTTTATATTTATCATTTTACCCATCAATAAAATCATTTGGCCAACAAATCTAGGAGAAAACTTGATTTTCCCAAGGTCACTTCAGAGGTGTCTTTGATTCTCCTGAGGCAACGGTATTCTTGACATTTCTCTCAAACCATGACACCTGTGTAAAAAGTGAAGGATTTTTTTCTTCTTTGGCATGTTATGGACAAAATCCTCTCTCAGTTTTTCAAAATTCATCTCTGACTGCTCTGAAACATCATTTGAGTGAAACTTGCTCCGATGTGTGAAACAAGGAATTTGGTCGAAATGAAGCGAAATGAAGGGGATAGGGGGCTTCTAAATTCTTGGGGAAATTTTTGGGAGTGGGGAGGGATTTTGGGAAGCAGGGGGAAGTGGAATCTCAGAGATTGAGTGAGGGGAAGGGGTCCAAAAGGGCAAATCACAGGCCAAACCTAGAAAATTGCCAGGTTGTAGCTAGAAACTAGGGTTTGTGCAAAAATGAGGATTTTGGAGAATCTGAGTGTTGGGAAGTGTATGATATGGTACTTTAAGGATAGGGGAAGGTGTATGAACATCAGGAAACAAGTTTTTCCATTGATTTGATCATCCAAGAGAAATTGGCTTCAAAACCCTAGGAGAGGGAAATGAACTTGCCAAGGCGCAACTGAAACATGAACAAGACGTAAAATGACTCATTAGACACTGACATGATAATGACAACCCTATGAATGATGATAGACTCAGCTGAATGATGACATAGACTGCCATTTGGACAACTTTAGAAGGAGTGAAAGCACCCTAGACTAATTGCTGTGACCAAAATTTTGCTGAAAACTCTTTGAATGACAAAATTTGACCTTGACACTTCAAAATAACTTTGTAAGAGCATATTTGATCACTGGAGGAAGGCTGTAAAGACTGACACTAACAGGGGTTATGTGATCCATTTGGAGACAAGGATTTAGAAACCCTTACCTGAATTGTCGGGGTTTCGAAACATCCAGACGGCCGAGAGCCTGAAACAGGGATGGCTTGGGATCCAGCGACCGGGGCCGGCACCGACGGGGTTTGAAGAACTGAAGAGAGAGGCGGGTTCGGGTCGAAAGAAAACTAGTGGGGCGAGAAGGTAGAGAGAATATGGAGGGTACCCGGGGACAGGGGGGGGGGCTTCCAAACCCGTCGAGAGATCAGGGAAACTTGCTGAGGACGGAGGATCCGGAAGGTAGTCGGGCAACGAGACCACGGGCGATGTGTCCTGCAGGTGAGAGATCAAAATCCCAGGAGTGCGAGAGACCGCCATAGTGAATTTAGGGTTTTCAAAGATGACCTGGTCTTCGAGAGGATCTGCGGTGAAGTCCACGAGGTCGGGTTCCATATGACCCTCCATCCTACCGGCTAGAAACGGAAATGGACGCCTGCGATACAGGGACAGTGAGGATAGCGACGCGGCAGCAGAGCGCAACGGTCAGGGAAAAAACGACGAGGAGAAGATCCGCGGGTTAACCCTATAGATCCTGCGGTTCAACAGTAACCCTAGTCTATTCAGCCTAAACCGGCACGCTCCCGTAGGCTCATTTTCGCTTGCGGGATGATTGTTCTTTTATGTTCCATATTTAGTGTAAAAATAAAAATAAAAGTTTGGTTTCAATCATGTTGTTTTATTATATTGTTCAATTTAAATTATACCCAGTAGAAGTAGGCACTGTATCATCTCTAGGATTTATGTAATCTCTCATTGGCTCAGGCTACTATGACCCTCCTGGTTATGGCTCTAGGTCTAGATATGGCTCCAGTTATGGCTCTAGGTATAGCTATGCCTCCGGTTATGGCTCCAGGTCTAGCTATGATGGCTATTGCAGCACAGGCTCTGGCTCACACTCAATAATTTTTTAAATTCTTTCTTTCAGATTAAGCAATGGTTTAAGGTGCACATTTGCTGGAAAAATTGTGATTTCAAACCCTACCCTCCGAATGTAGCTACATTCTCTTCTAATCTAAGTTGCACTATGATGTAGTGTAGTCTGCATGGGCAGGTCATTTTCCCCATATTAGGTCAGTAACTAGCATGAGTGAGCCCATGCCTGTGGTAGATTCATTACGTGTGGTAAAGTGGTATCCATATCCCAGTGAGCACTCAATAGATTTGATGAACACATACATACCACACCTATTGCGGAAGCTAGGGCTTAATGGAGCAGCCTTGCTCCTTAAAGAAGCAATATAGAACAAACATGGAAGGCAAGAACCAAAAACATGGAAAGGTAAGACCTTTGTGGATTTTAACCATAAATCATGAACGAGGCATGAGCCATGGAAGGCTAGAAGCTTTTTGACTTCCGAAGGAAACATGGAGACGAAATATGACCATAGTAACAACCACATTGTTATGTGAATATAAGAAGCCATGGAGGCTTTTACCTTTACCTTTTTTACATAGGAATCAATCATTCCATATGTATGTGGACCAGTACTAAAGAAAATAATGGAGCTACACTCTCTACGTATGGCTTTGCACTATGTGGTTTTTGACCTAAATTTATGGCCTAGATTTCGGGTAGTGTATCTCCTAGTTTGCCTTGGTTGTTAGAGTGAGCACTTAACTACTTAACGAAACCAAAAATGTTCATCCACTGGACTCACATGTTGCCATAGCAGCTAGAACTTACAAAATTAGCCCTAAGTGCACAACTTGAATTTCGAAGTAATTTCACCATGTTCATTTGTTTATTGGACCACATATTCAAAACCTTACATGTTCAAGAGGGGTATACAATCCCTTAGGTACCCACCCATTCCCCTAGACCTCCAGAGTGTAACCCACTAGACAAAGTATCCATTATCCTCCCCATGTTACATTTGGTTGGGACAAACAGATCCCCAAAACTTTCTTAGTGCTTGGGATTTCCCGCATGAGTAGGTTTTCCACAACGAGTGTCTAGGCAGGCCTAAGCTTCGACGCTTCTCATAAGGGAACACCAAGAGGAGGTTCCAAAACACCAATACATATGGTAAGTTACTGAGACCCCCTCCTCCCATACTACAAGTAGGCTATTTTTTAGCACCTTGATCCGAGTTAACTAATACAAAATAGGTTTAGTTGGGTTAGTCCATCCATCTCCAAAGCCCCATCCTGAACTCCAGCTTCTGCTATTTTCACTAGGTCTATGGTCCATATCTCTTCACCATTCTATCTAATGGAAAGGGAATAATGGGAAATATCCGAATATTTTTCTCTATATTTTTCTCCTATTGTCATGGTTACTGACGAAGGGAGACTAAACTATGTCAATTTGATTGTTACGAGGAAATTCCCACATCATCGAGAAGAGCTATTTAGGATTGAGGTTCCTACTACATAAGGCTAAATGAACCCGTGGTAAATCGATTGGGCGTTACCAGCAACATGAGAGTCTGTGTGGGTAAGTGGCCATATCCACATTGTGAGCACTATGATGAGGTAAGCCCAAATTCTGCAAGGTCATATGAATCACTTTCTTCATAGGATGCTATAAAGTAGAGATTATTTTCTATGAACATGTTAATTCCTTCCATGATTCCTTTAATTAGAGACGAAGTTCAACCAATAGGTGATGAGTTTCAATCGTCCAAATAGGATGAGGTGGTAGGTACTAACCAAGATAGAGTCGAAACATCAACACCTCAAACACTATATCCATTGGCAACTGATTGCACCATAAGGAAGGTCATATCTCTAGGTGAGGTTCCACAACTACTGATAGGGGAGGTTCCACAAAGCAAGCAATAGAGCTATTTAGGATTCAGTTCCCCATGTGCCCAGGTGTAAGGCTGTTGCATCAGCCCATGGAGATCCCCATGGGGGACCTAATTTTCACCTATATTATCGTGGACGAGACTGGGGAAGTTCAACCACATAGGTGTTTTGTTTGCACTATCAGGTAGGACTATCAAGTAGTTGTGTTAGGTCGTAAGTGAGCCATATCACCTTGGCTTTCTTTGATGTTGAGTGAGCTGGAGCTTTTCCATATAGTTGTTTGGATAGCCAAATGTGTTATTCCCCATGAAGTTAGTGAGGTTCAACAAAACAAATAGGAGAGGCTTTTAGTAACCACATAGTTGATGAGGTGGTTAAATTGAATTATCCACCATGAAAGGGAACCACCATGAGAGCAGTTATGGTTGAGAGCTATGCAAACACCAATTCCTTCCTACCTAATTTTATGGTCCATTTTGTGAACCCCTCCTTCCTTGTAAATAGTTAGCATGATAGTTACTCCAACAGATCCCTCTCATTTCACATTTTTCCATAGTGTCAAAACCTAATTTTGAGTGGTTCAATGAGGAAATCCCACATTAGTGATATCAAATGGGAAAACTGGCATTTTAGGGGGTTTCCATAATAGTGTCAAGATGTCTTCGATTGAGAGGCTTGACGAAACTTGCATCGAGACGTTTAACTTTCCCCATCCAACTATGATGGTCCACAACCAAAATGCGAACCCATCCTTCCTTTCTTACTTCCAGTTGTATGATTTCAAACCATCAAGTGTTATATGGAGGGAGGTCGGAGGCTTGTCAGAGCCATTAATGGTGTCCTATTGATTTATGAGAGTTTCACCCTATGTTAAGGTGTATATCTATGCAAGAGGAGGGTTTCAAACCCGTTCAGTGTGTCTAATGTGCCATATGATATTATTCTTTTTCATAGTCTCCACATCAAAGCCAATTTACATCGCTGATAAGTATCTCCTTGGCCTAGGCAAAATAACCCATACCATATATGTTAGGGATGAGTGTACTCCTCCTATGTGTGTGTGGATGTTGCCCTAACCTTTTGTGATAGGTAGAGATAAAGCTTGCCCGATATCTATGTTTTACTCGTCTTCCGTTAAGGGACAACAATAAGTTGCTATGACATAAAAGAAGGCATAAAAGAAGCTAAGCACCAACAAGGGGTGCAAACAAGTTCATATGACATATAACATTATCCAATTGGGATGATGTTACCACTACTAGGTGATTAGATTCAACAAAGAATTCCTTCCTGCTAGCTAAGGTTTGCAGTGCAAACCCCTTCTCATCCTTACAACTATGATGAAAAGAATCCATCAATGGGACTAGATCATCTTATCTTAAATCAAACCCTTATCATTTGGCATGATAGCTAAAGAGTGCCACGACATGCCAAGGAATGAAAAGGAGGGCTAACACATGGTAGATAGTGTCAATGGATGGTGAGGAGTGTTAGGAAGAATTAGGGGAACAAAAAAAAACCATGACAAAAAAAATCAAATATATAAAAAAGAAAAACAATAAAAAAGTAAAAAGAAAAACAATAAAAAAGTAAACAGAAAAACAATAAAAAAGTAAAAAAAAAAAACAATAGAAAGTTAAAAAAAAAAATTAACTTGTAAAAAAAAACAACAAAATAATAAAAATTCAAAAATTTCACAAAAAAATAATTAAAACATAAAATAATGCAAAAGAAAACAAATATTAAAAAAAAAAACAATAAAAAAAAACTACAAATTAATAAGCAATAAAACATAAAATAAAAAATAAAACATGACAAAAAAATCAATATAAAATATATAAAAATGACAAAAAAATCAAATATAAATATATAAAAATGACAAAAAAATATAAAATGTAAAAAAAATTAAAATATAATAAAAAATGACAAAAAAAAACTATAAAATGTTAAAAAAAAAAAATAGACGTAAAATTTAAAAAATTTAAATAAAAATATTAAAACAAAAAAAATAAAAAAAGGGAAACATTTAAAAAATACAACACAATTTAAGAAAAATAAAATAAATAAAATAAAAACAATTCTTTTTTGAAGTTAAAAAAATGGAAAAATAATAAAAGAAAAAGAAAAAATTAAAATAAATAAACATTAAAATAAAAAAAATATTTAAAAATAAATAAATAAATATTGAACAGAAACATTAGAATATAAATCATTTAAAAAAAAACAAAACAAAACAAAACAAAAAAAAGGCCCTTGGGTGGCAGGGGCCGATTCCCGGAATCGACCCTTGCCACCCTAGGGCCTGTTGGGCCGTGGAGGGGAGGGGCAGGGGGTGTTGCGTGCAACTCATTCCTCGCCCACCCCTGCGGCCCAGCTGACCCGAGGGTGGTAGGCGCTGATTCCGAGAATCAACCCTTGCCACCCCTGGGCTGGCTAGGCCGTGGGGATTGGCGGGGAGGGAGCTGCATGCAACTCCTTCCTAACTCACCCCAGCGACCCAACCGGCGCAGCAGTGGTAGGGGCTGATTCCGAGAATCAACCCCTTCCAACCTCGGGCTGGTTGGGCCGTGGGGGTGGGTAGGGATGGAGCTACACGTAGCTCCTTCCTAGCTCACCCCCGTGGCCTAACTGGTCCGGAGGTGGCTGGGACCGGCTATGGAGTCAACCCCTTCCACCCTTGAGTCGGCTAGGCCATGGGGGTGGCCGGGGAGGGAGCTGCATCGACCTGGGGATGGAAGGGCAGCTCCCTCCCCGCCAGGCTGGGGGTGGAAGGGGCTGACTCCGTAGTCAGCCCCTGCTAGCCCCGGGCCGACTGGGCCACGAGGGAAAAAACAAAACAAAACAAAAAAGGCCCTGGGTTGGTAAGGGATGATTCCGGGAATCGACCCCTACCACCCTAGGGCCTTTATTTCGGTTCATTTTTTTTAATCTTATATATATATATATATATATATATATATTATAATATATATAATATATACCTTGGGTGGCAGAGGCCGATTCCTGGAATCTGTCCCTGCTACCCCAGGGTTGTTTTTGGTTTTTTTTTTTTCTACTAGTTTTGTAGCGGATAATAAATTTTTTTTAATGTTTTATTTATTTATTTATTTATTTTTTAACCTTAAAAAAAATGTTTTTGTTTGTTTTTGTTAAATTTTTTTCTTAAATTATGTTAAAATTTTGAAATATTTTCCATTTTTTTATTTTTTATTTTTGTTTAAATTTTGATTTTTTTTTTTTTCTTATTCACTTGACCTCTAGCTTTTCCACTCGACCTCTAAGTGACTTCCCAGAATCTCTGCGCATTCTGCATCTTCTCGCTGTTCGCTTTTTTTTTTCTCCTCCTTTACTCTCTGTTTGTTCATGGCTCTTAGAACCGTTCCGTTCCCCGACTTTTTGTTTCCTCTCCCAGCTCTTTGGATCGCTTGCCTCTGTGCTGGAATTCCTTGCTCTACGTCATCATCACTATAATGCTTCTCAGAGAGGTGGCCACTTGTCTCCTCATGAGCTAAGCTAGCTCTTCCTCAAACGGTTCGTTACTTCGGTTACTCTGTGAAATGATTCATCCACCAACTCAGCGGTCCAATCAGACTTCAACCTTTATGTGCCGAAGCTTATTTTCTGCGTCGAATCCGGTTTCCCATCATGTGCAATCTCTGCCATTAGATTTGGGGCCTCCAGATCCTACAATTATCACTTTTATTGTGCAGTTTACTTTCTCGGATGTTAGCCTGCGATGAGAGTGGTTTTCTCTCTCATCCGCTAGACACGCGTCAATCATCATATGGCATCGCTTGTTCTCCTAACAAGCCCGCTTACTGCTCGAAACGCCTATGATATTCCGCCGGTTTTGGAGCGCGGGACTCGCCTGTCACTTTAGCGCTTTCCCCATGGTTCTCTGGCTTCCCTTATGACTGAGCGCTCAGGGCTTTTCCTTCTCGAGGGGTTTTACCTAGTGATGCACAATTTGCGCTAATTGCGCATCAAAAACAACCTTCGTTTTCTGGTTTGAGCCTCCTAACTACCATTTTTGCACCATGCACAGTCCCCATGGGTCACTGGTCAATGCGCTTTGACCGAAGGTCCTCATTGCTCTGTGCTAGCTGCAAATTGTCGTTGTTCAGAGGTTATTTTTGATAGGCTTCGGCATCCATAAGACTTTAAACTTCGGTTTGAGCTTTTACAAAGTTCGGGTAGCTTTAAAAGAGTTTAAGGATCCAATTTCGGATCAGAAGAGACATGAAAATAAATTAGTATTACAATTTCAAGTGCCATGTTTTCTAAGCACTTGGTTCTTTACAACAATGACTATAATGTAACAGGTTGATTGGAGTACAAATCACCACAAAAATTCTTATGAGAGGGATATACTAGACATGCCTAAATTTCATGGTAAGAATAAAACAAAGAAGTTAAGAAAACAAGGAGTTGAGGGACATGCCACTTTACGAGTGAGGGACATGCGTCATGGTGGTCTCCTATGGCTGTTTGATGGAGGAATTCTTACTCCAATGTTTTGCCAAGTTTCCAGGACATGGGGATATAGGAATGCAGGGATCCATCTGAGGGACGTGCAAAGACACCCAAAATTTTTTAGGGAACATCATAGAGGACTTCAAGGTGCTCAACATAGGGGAGTACATGAAATACTAAAAGTAGCACGCAACGTTAGGATGAGTTTGTTGGAGGTTCTAGAAGGAAAGTTGTTGTGACTTCTGGAAATTCCTAATATCCTAAGGTTGATAACCCAACCTTGCATATCAACACCACCCTGATCATGAGACTTAGCACCACATACATCAAAGTTCCAAAACACTTCTACTCAAGTTGTGACCTATGGCAGGCTCTCTGAATCTTTCTTCTAGTTGGAGGTCAGTTGGACCTTGTACATTCAGTTGAATGAAATAGAATTAGGGCACACTTTGTAGTATTTTTTTTTCAAATCTCTTGGACTAACGTGTGAGCTATCTAAATCATCTAGTGCAATTCAAGCTCCAGAAATTATGAAATTGAGCTTGCCACATATTCTTTTGTTGAGGTTGTGAAATCGAGTTGGATCCTTTTTGTTGAAGCTCCAACCTTTTTACACATATTTTTATGCCACAACATCCCTAGTAGTCTTTCCTTTGAGGGATAGCGCTAAAGCTTATTTGATGTAATGCTTACTGTGTACTTTTGGAGAGATGGAAATTGGATCACATACACCTTAGTTTCACTGAGAAAGAGTTGAGGTCCATGCTAATATCCTGGACATGGGTGGGCATTGTAGTGTTTGTATGTCCGGGTGATGGGACATTAAATATAGACAATGCGTTGACTGCATGAATATGATGTTCACACACACCTATCTAGATTCAAGTATGATATTGCCCTAGGGGTTGCTAAGGTTGAGGATCCGTCAAATGCACACACAATTGACTAAGTTATGAAATATAGACATAGGAGATATGCAAATTCTAGCTTCACAAACTAGGAAGTGCATCTCAGACACAGGTCTAAATAGATTTGTGTTCAATGCAAGGAAAGTAGAACATGACACACCTTTAACTTATTGACCCATTTATAGGAGATGTTGGGTCTGTTAATCATGAGGAGATAGGGATGGGTTTTGGAGTCAAATCACAAGAAGAGAAATTACAGTAAGAGCATGAAGAAACATTCCTATGCACTGTGTAGTGGGTGTCTAACACCCAAAAAATGTGGTAGCATTGGTATTTGGGGGTTTATATGTATTTCTTTCAAGAAATTTGGGATATAATGATTGTAATCTATGTGTATAAGGGGACAAGCCTACCTCTATGTAACAAAGACAGAGAGATAATGTGCTCAAAGGAGCCTTAGTATGCATGTGGCATTAATCATTGGCTGGAAACCATGGTTTGGACCTATGTGCTGCATTAAATATTAGAGGAGGAGCTAATAAATAAATATATTGTGTTTATGATGCCATAGGTTGTGTATTCATGTTCATTTATCTGCTAGAATTAGGTGTTAAATCTCTCTTGATTCCTCTAATTATAATGTTGTGTGGTAGAATGTATTTCTTAGTTGTATTGATACATAGGGTGAAAATTGACATGGTCCTAGCTCAAACATTTATTCAAGAATTTGGTTGGTCTCTATATATCCTAGGAAGATACACAACATGAAGATCCATAATTATATTCAATTTGCAAGGAAATATTGGAAATGGATTCAAATATTCTAGACTCGTATCTACTAGGACTCATGTTTGTGACAAAAGTTGAAGAATTGTGTTCCCAAAAGGTTATGGTACTTTATCAAGAAAACAGAGACTAACTAAATATCAAAATTTGATCCACATTGTAAACAAGATTCCTTTCTTTCATGCATAGACATTAGGAAAATGAAAATATCAATTAGCTTAAAACCCTGAAATAATAAATATTTTACTTAAAAGCCTTAAAAATAGGATGATTAAAAAAAATCCCATGATTATCACTTACCTCACTTAAATTCTGTTGAAAAACATAATCTCATAATTATCCTTATGACTAGCTAGAAAATTTTCAAATAATAAAACAAAAACATCAGTGTGTCTAGCTACCCAATAAAAACTCCCACTCTTGTCTACACCAACATTATCATTTAGATTTATTTATTTATTTATTTTTTCTTTCCTGGTTCTATGGTTCAATATATCTTAAAAGTTACAAATATTTAGTAATTTTTATAGGCCATTGAGTTGGTATGAGTAAAATTAGTATATACCACCCTCAAAAAATTCAAAAGCCTCAACAGGTCGACAATGGTTCCACTAAAGCTACCCTAAATTTAGTATGATATAATCGTTAGGTAACCAACCTCAGACATATCGTTGGTAAATTTGTGTTGTTTGAAGTTTATTGAGTTTGAGTTTTATCATGAAACTACTAGAAGCATACTAGCATGGGTGAGTTGATTATCTTGATAACAATGTTATGGTTTGATCTAGTTCTTGAAAGGAACTTATAGTTGATGGTAAAAATTTCACATTCCTTTAATTTTTTTTTATCTTCACATATAACAAATATCTTTATGTTATAGCCTCTAGCTAGATATATACAGTAACTGCCACTCAAAAGTTGGATGCCATCATTTTGGAGCTTGAGCTTACTCAACTTACCTTTGTTTGAGTTGAAAATGTCATTAGATCTCATTATATCATCTACTGCAAAGCGTGAATCCAATTTACCTTTGTTTTGGTTAAAAATGTGATTAGATCTTGCTATATCATCGAATGAATCCAATTTCTCAGAGTCCATTTTCTTGAGGTATAACAAAGCTACTTTAATTCATTAAACTTACTTTTCATATTCTGTTTGTTGATTGTGATTTTGTAGGCCACACCTGAATTGGAAAAGGGGCATATTTAATGAAGTGTGGAAGAAGAGGGAAGCTTCAGTTATGTCCTTTCAAACTTTCTAAAGTATGCAATAGAATGTTGTGGTTTAACTTTTTCTTTTGACAATGGATTATTTATGTGATCTCCCGTCTCTCACACACAACCAGAGTCCAGACATACATGGTTTTTTGGGATATGTGGACAATGGACACATTTAGGCTAGCCATTAATCTAGAAATCTACATTGTAGGAGATCAGGCATTTACAGTTGAATATTTTCTTGCCACTAAATTAGAGTTGCAGAGATGGACTCCTATTTTTCAGGCATATACCTCACTTCTAAATCAATTTATTACTGACTCTGTATAGACCTTCCATGGTAGGGAAAGAGTGATCACTACCATTGCTTAATATTTTTGTAGACCAAGTAAATATTCCAAATGTGTATAAATTAGTCTCTCCTTAGAGAATCCCAAGAGTGGCGCTATTGTAGAAACAAGAAATTCGTTTATTTTGAGTTCTTCATTAGTGCATTGATAGTATATTGTTTATTCCATATAATACCTCAATAGTGGATGATCAAATTACAGTTAAGCCTGTCATAATATTTTGACTTACCCTCTTTTAAAGGGAAACTAGAGTGTGTGTCAAGCTTGCACATCACAATTGTATCATGCAGAGTTTACCTGGGACAAGTTTTGTGGATCTAAGTAGCAAGATACTTCTTGGAATCCAAGAGGCAACAATACTACAAAGTGGGAAAGAGGCTTCACAGTTAACCTGGCTTTCACATTATGGTTGGAGTCGGTTTGTTGGCAAGATGTTGGATACCCCAACTTCCTTTTTATGACTGAGTGAAAAATTGAATCCTTCGACATATTCCTCGCTCAATTTTCATTATGTGATGGGTTTTCTCAGAAGTGCTTCACACCTATAAACTTTATTAGAGTTGTTCTTGAGTCTTTGGAGGTGGTTAGCTTTTCAAAGCACACACATACAAGAAGACGAGAAATAATATGCCCAACTAATTTGAAGTTATCTCCCTGCGAATAGGGTGTTCCCATTCATAAACTTGATGACTTGCTCTACTTCTTTCTAGTGAATGTCTTTGGGACTTCCCATGAATCGTGAGACAATTTCAACCCATAAATATAAATTTCTTATTTAAATCTATACCCACTAGATTATAATCTACACAAGAAGAACCCTATTCTTGTTTCGAAAGAACCTGCAATCGACTTGTACCATGCTATTCAATCCTTTATGTATTTATTTGCATCCTTGGTTTGTGAAATAAAGATGAAACAATCTACCTTGCATTTTCTATACTAACACCCCTAAAAAATAATAAAGTGTCCCCAAATCTATCATTTCAAATTATCTATGTAGCTCACCTTTTGGTTTTTCAAGTATCGAAGTTGTTACCTATATTGGTGAGATTTTCTACAACTGATACCACAGTGACAATATATGTTAGAGTTTTATCCTTGTTGCTCTAAAGGTGTTTCTCCTTCAATAGAGCAACAATACACTATAGTTTCCATTTAGGGGAGAAGTGTACCAAGTAGCAACCTTGGCCTGTGTGCAGATGGGTTGAATGCACATTAGACTCTATCTGTTGTTTTGAAGGTGTTTCTCCTTCAACAATACTTCATATCAGTAGATCCTTTCGGCCTACACCTTCAGTAGATGCATGCAACCTTGGTATACATGATGTAGATTATAGTTTTCCTATGGGGGTGTAGCAACGATGAAAGAAATACATCGATTTTAGGCATTTTGTGTATGCAAGCATGCTTGTTTAGTGTTTCCCAAACTTAGATAGAGACATAGTATGCTTTTATAGTTTGACTTAGATGCTCACTTTTCTTAATTTAGGTGTTTTTCTTAGTTCTTTTTTATGCACAAATTTATGTTTAAGAAAAGTGCACAATAGAGAAGGATTCTATATTTCAAGCAGGGGACACAATTCTAGGTTGGAGGTACTCTATTCTAGGAAGCGTTTTCCATGCAGGTTGGGTGCTTTATCCGAGAATCCCAAGAGTGGCACTATTGTAGCAATAAGGAATTAGTTTATTTTGAGTTCTTCATTAGTGCATCAATAGTATATTGTTTATTCCATGCAATACCTAAATAGTGTATGATCAAATTACAATTAAGCTTGTCATAATGTTTTGAATTACCCTCTTTTAAAGGGAAACTAGAGCGTGTGTCAAGTTTGCACGTCACAATTGTATCATGTAAAGTTTACCTGGCATGAGTTTTATGGATCTAATCAACCAGATACCTATTGGAATTCAAGAGGCAATAATACTACAAAGTGGGAAAGAGGTTTCGCAGTTAGCCCGCCTTTCACATTATGGTTGGAGTCAGTTTGTTGGCAAGATGCTGGATACCCCAAGTTCCTTTTTATGACTGAGTGCAAGATTGAATCCTTCGACATATTCCTTGCTCAATTGTCATTAAGCGATGAGTTTTCTCAGAAGTGCTTCACATCTATAAACTTTACCAAAGTTGTTATTGAGTCTTTGGATGCGGTTATCTTTTCAAAGAACACACGTACAAGAAGACGAGAAATAATATTCCCGACTAATTTCAAGTTATCTTTCTGCGAATAGGGTGTTCCCTTCCATAAACCTGACGACTTTCTCTGCTTCTTTCTAGTGAGAAAATTTGGGGGTTTTCATGAATTGTGCGACAATTCCAACCCCATAACAATTTCTTATTTAAAGTTATACCCATTAGATTAGAACTCACAGAAGGAGAATTCCATTCTCATTTCAAAAGAACCCACAATCTACTTACACCATGCTATTTTATATTTTATGTATTTCTTCGCATCCTTGGCCCGTGACATAAAGACGCAATAGGTTACCTTACATTTTCTATACTAACACTCCTAAAAAATAATAAAGAATGCCGAAATCTGCCATTTCAAATTATCTATGCAACTCACCTTTTGGTTTTTCAGTTATCCAAGTTGTTACCTATATTGTTGAGATCATCTACAATCGAGGCCAAAGTGAAAATATCTGTTATAGTTTTATTCATGCTGCACTAAAGGTGTTTTTTATTCAACAACACTACAATACATTGCAGTTTCCATTCAACGGAGAAGTGTATCCAGTAGCAACCTTGGTTTGTGTGCAAATGGGTTGAATTCACAATAGACTTTATCTATTGTTTTGAAGGTGTTTCTCCTTCAATAGTACTTCATCTCAGCAAATCCTTTATATCTACATCTTCAGCAGATGCATACAACCTTGCGGTACATGCTACAAATTTTAGTTTTTTTGTGAGGGTATACCAACGATGAAAGAAGCACATCGATTTTAGGCATCTTATGGTTGTTGTATGTAATCATGCTTGTCTAGTGTTTCCCAAACTTATATAGAGCCATATTTAGTATACTTTTATAGTTTGACTTAGATGCTCACTTTTCTTAATTTAGATGTTTTTCTTAGTACTATTTTATGCACAAATTTATATTTAAGAAAAGTGCATAGTAGAGAAGGGTTCTATATTTTGAGCAGGGGATACTCTTCTATGTAGGAGGTACTCTATTCTAGTGAGCTTCTGTCATGCATGTTAGGTGATTTATCCTAGCTAGAGTTCCAAGTCCCTGCCCCCCTGGAAAAATCCCCGCCAGACAAGACACCGGTGGACAGAGTTCCAAGTCCCTACCCGCTTGACAGAGTCCCTGCCAGACAAGACACTGATGGACAAAGTTCCAAGTCCCTAAATTTTCCAAAAACCCACATGAGCCTAGTTGTCTAGCCTAAAATCCTTTACATTCCAATAATCTCTCGGCTGTGATTTCATAGAGTGAGCCCTCTCTGGTTTGGTAGGGATAAATACCAAACTAAAAGCTTGGTCTGTGGTTACCTCCGTCAATCTCCTCATTAGCCTAGGACATTGTGGAGGATAACAAAGGGGATGACAAAAAGGGAGTGCCAAGGTGTTATAGTGAATGTAAGATTCCCAAATCATGGAAAAATGTAATGCTAGTTGTGAGGTCATGACTGCCAAGGTGTGTTAGGGAATGCTAGGGCATACTAACATGTGTCAGATAGTACAAAGACATGTCAAACAAGCTAAGATGTGTCAAGTGCTAAGGCATGCCAAGATGTATAAGGGTTCCAAGTCCCTACCTCCTCTTTTTCCATATGCTATCCACTTATGACATTTCCTTTGCAATATTTGGTGCATTTTCTAGTTATAGGTCATTTATAGGTTATAAATGTCTTCATAATTTCACTTCTAATTGAGTATTCAACTAAACATATTCATTCTCTTATAAATAAATATTTTTCCCTCCACCCAATTTTCATAACTTCAATAACCATTAGGTAGGGACCTGCAGCTTCGATGCTGCTTTGCTTGTTTAGTAAAATATTTTCGAGACATTAATTTATTGAAAGTTGTATAATTTACAATTTATGAAGTTTCAAGGCCTAATTTTTAAAAGTATAATTATTTAAAGGGTGCTAGCTCAATGGAAGAGCACCTGCTTTACAAGAAGGAGGTTGGTGGTTCGATTCCATCATGCCCTGACATCCATATGGAATGGCGACAATGAAATTTTGGTGACAGAGGCTCTTTTGACCATAACCAATGAGCTTTGGTGACATTTTTCGACCCTCACCAAAAATACGAAATGGTGACGGTCAATGAACGCCATCATATATATACATCAATAATGACGACCCTCAAAGGTCCGTAACCATAAATCGTTGTTGTTGATATGAAATGGTGACGGTCGTTGTCTGTCATTATAGTCATTATTCGCGATGGACCTTGAATGTCACCACAACACTTATACTTCTGGCAATGCAGCTATTGGTGATGGTCAATAAACGTCACCATATATATGCACCAATAGTGACAGTCACTGAAGATCCATCACAATAAATCATTGTTGTTCATATGAAATGGTGACAGTCACCATCCGTCATTATAATCAATATTCGTGATGGACCTTGAATGTCACCATAACACCTATAATTTTGGTGATGCCACCTTTGATGACGTTCCGTTTTGGTGACCAAGGCTATGGTTCATCAACATTGCTCATATGTAGTGATGACGATCGCTATCCATCATTATAAATCATTATTGGTGACGAAATTTGAATGTCACTACAATACCTATACTTTTAGCGATGCCAACTTTGGTGACATTCAATTTTTGGTGACAGAGGCTATGGTCCATCACCATTGCTCATATGAAATGGTGATAGTCACTATCCATCTTTATAAATCATTATTGGTGATTGAATTTGTATGTCACTACAACACCTATACTTTTGGTGACACCACCTTTTGTGACGTTCAATTTTTGCTGACAAATTCTCTTTTGAATGTCACCAATGAGCTTATGGTGACATTTTTTGCCCCTCACCAATGTCCTCTTTTCTTGTAGATGATTTTTGGAGTTCATTAGTGACACCACTGACTATTAGCTCACTATTAGTTCTCTCAATCAATTTGAGAACTAATTTAACTGAACTGACTCATGAAACTGAGTCTTATATTTTACAAATCACAATTAACTAACATTGGACTCCTACAAAGTAGGGAGAACATACACATGGTGACAAAAAGACTTCCAACTCGAATTTCCTAAGTTAAGTAAGTTTAATAAACTTAATTAACTTTTATTAAAGTTTCTATGAGAATAAAATTCAAATTTAATTCACAGTTTAATTCAAGGACACATTACACTGGAATTTCTAGTTTCCATTTCTCAACAAGAAGGAGCTTGAGTATTTGGCTCAAATATCATTAAATTAAAAGTACATTTCAATAAAAAGTTTAATTTTTGCATTACAATTGTTTCTAATTAATCATTCTAATGGACGAATTTGAAGCTCCTACATTCTCCCTCGACCTTGATTTTGAATGGAAGTTCCAGTCATTCACCCTTGGATTTCATGATAATGAAGGAGAATATGAAAATCCAACCACTTTTGACCAAGACAATGAAATCAAATGCTAGCTATATATCATCAACATATCATAATCGATCTTTGAACCTTGAGGCTTTGAAAGACAAGGATCAGGTCCAATAACTCAAGTTTTTCCGAGATCAAGATGATGAAGATACACAATGCTGCAATGAAGGACTGCTTATAAGACTCAAGATAATAAGGTGATGAACCCCTATGAATGATCAGCCGATCCCCACTGCTAAATACCACTTTCAAGATTTAGGTCATGTGGTGAAGTAAAATTATGAGTGCAGATACAAAAAATTCCTCTAGCTCGATAATTGGTCTAGCCAATGATGTAAACTATTAACAAGATCAAGAGAAACCACCAATGATGACAATGGTCCTCAAGATACTATCAGCACAATCCATGGAATGTGAATAGAGGAACTGAAGTTGAACACCCGTGAAATCACTCGATTGAAAGCCAATGATGTGAACTTGTCGTCAAGTGTGAAGAATTTTCCATTAGGGCATGCAAGCTCTAAGGTATTAGAAGGGAGTCTCTTGGTCAACTTCCCAGATAATGAGTTGAAGTCGACAGGAAGTGACAGTGCCGAAGGAGGGCCATAATGTATTCCACATCATCGACATGAGACAAAAGGATGCAAAATGATTTTGGATGATACAGAGAATCAGATGTAAGTGTAACTGTAGAAGGACAACTCTTGAACATATTGCGACACAACTGGAAGTTTGACAGCTTTTGGATCCATAGGATTGGTGGTCATGACAATGTGGCAGAGATCAAATGGAAGGAAAAAATTAAATGCCCAACTCAGGAAGGTTAACGATACAAAGGAAGATATTCCAACGTGATACGAAGCAGAAAGTGTCATGTTCAAGAGTGAGCTGCGGACACAATTGATTATATTTCCAAATTCCCGCCCACCATTTTTAGCAGGTACCCCAATTATTTTTTAATCGCAAGCTTGAAGGGGATAACATATGATGGCACTATAAGTTCATCCTTCGGATGAATCCGACCTAGTATGTTTAATGAGCCCTAGGAAGGAGAAGCTCATGTTGTCATGGTGATGAATCCGATGTCGTTTAATATTTTAACGAGTTCGACAAAGGTGTAACTCAGTATCTTTTTCATGTTTAGAGAGTTTTAAAAAGACATGGAAAAGAAAACTCCACATGGTCCCTTTTCATACATTTGTGTCTTTCAAGCCCAAAAAGGTAGAAAACAATGCTCGAGAGAACTGCTTGACCATTTCAGTCAAGGAGTACCTTTTACGTAAATAATGCATTTCAGCCCGATAAAGGGGTAAACTTATACTAGGCGCATGGAATTTCACATCCGTTAATGAGTTCGAAATGACAAGGGCTCAGATATATTTTCCCTTTTAAAGGGTCGGAAAAGAGCTTGAAAGCAAACCCCCCATTTTATTCTTTTTTACGAGTCAAAAGGGAAAAATACTCGAAAATATTTTCATATGAGTTTTACGAGTCAAGAAAAGAGCTGAAACATGAATTGGCATCATCATCGAACATCCATCACCTGTCGCTGTGCAGAAAAGGTAAAGTGCATTATCCAATTCTTGAGGAAAAATAGGTCAAAATATTTACAAAACCTAATATTTCATGAAAAAATGAATAAAAGGGGGAAAAAGTAAATATTTTTTACCATTTACTATTTTACCTTGATGTGAAAAGAATTTTTACTCACTTTGGCCCTAATTGTTCCAGAGCAGATTGTGGGAGATCTCGGAGATCATTCGTTGAGTCACCAGTTATAGGTAAGAGCCAAAGCCCTAAGCTTCATTATCATACCATTTATTCCCGTTTTTAACCATTTTTGGGATTTTTGAGGGAGGATTTGTCAAAAGTTTTTCACCCTCAGTCGACATGACTTTCAATCACGTAATCGCGTTGGCCAAGGGTAATTAAAACAACCTATCACACCGATGCTGTGAATAGGGAAAACACCAATTTCCCCTCAAAACCACTGTTGGAATTTGAAATTTATGGGTCAAAACTGATTATTGACTTAAATCTATGGTTCTTGCAGGAAAGAATCGCCGAAAATGGTAGATTGGAAAGAATGTGAGCATGAGGATTTGGAGACCTAGGCACTGAATGATCCAAATTGCCTGGATGCTTTGAAGGTCCGTGGGCTCCTCAAATTCTTTCTCACACCAGGGATGCGGGCCCAACCTGAGTTGCTTTGGTACCTTATTAGTCTCTAGGACATAAATCAGGAAATATTCGTCATTGGTGACCAGGAGCTAGAGTTAGAAACTTCAGACATATATTTCATCATAAGACTGTCCTGGAGAGGGGAACCAGTCAACTTATATGGGCCACGATAAATTGGGGTGAGCATATCCATGTTTCTCACCGAGCATTGCCCTAAAGCCCTCAAATCCAAGAGTGGCAAGATTGAGATTTCCACTATTCGAGATTTGACACTAAGAGAGCTACTATTGACTATCAACAGAGTGGCGAGGTCTCAGGTGGTGCATGAGACTAACAAGTCAAAATTCCTGTATGCCATTGATTTCACAGCACTGATGATCTTCAATTGGACAGAGGCCATGAAGATCAACATCAAATTCCAGCTGACCAAAGCTAAGGTGGGGAATACTAGTGACCTTTTTCTTGGAACGGGTGTCGATGTTCCAGTACCAGTTGACTGAGGTAGATCCCCCCATGCCCATGATCTGCAGATGGCATGCAGGAGTCATTTGATGCCCAAGATCACTGGGGGCCAACACATGTCATACATGCTTGCCTTCTTTTCATGGCTACGATGACAAAATATCGTCGTGGAGGATTGGCCATATAGTGGCACCAACTTTCGTGGAGACCCGAACATGCCATTGCCAGATGGAGAGGATTTTGACGATGAAGGTAAAAAATCAAATTTTTAATTGTTTTTGATATATATGTGTTTATAACATTTCACTTTGTTAATGCAGATGTTGGACCAGAGCATCTTGTTGGGATGTCCCCAATAGCTAGGTGCGTCGCCTGCTAGGTTGATGCTGTCGCTTCTTATCAGGAGGGGAGTGACAATGAGGAGGATATTGCGAGGAACCTAGAGGGGTTGACTCATGGTATCCCAGAGTATGCTCAGGTGGGAGACATTCCTCGTCAGTACCAAAGAGACATAGTGGGAGTATAGGATCATATTCGCCGATCAATGACTCGTGTTGCATGAGCCGTGTCATGCTACCACGATCACCATGTTGATTAGTTCCTAGGTCCAACATTTTACATTTTTGAGGCCTGCATCCCATGGATATATGAGGCCTGTGAGTCACCAATGTTATTTTGGACACATATATTATTTTTTGGGGTTTTGATGTATCAAACATTATCACCATATATATATATATATATGTTGTATTTTCTTGCTTACTATGGTACAAATGATTTGTTTTATCTTTTCACATGTTTCGTAAATGTCTATCCAACACATAATTAACTAATGCATATGTCAATGTATTCATGCATCTAGGAATATGATGATATGTAATGTAATCAAAATTTCTTTCTAGTAGATGAATACGGAGATACATTCTCAATATCTAAGGGTTTCTGAATAGTGCATGTTGAGTTGAAGGATGACAAGCTGTGAATCCAAGTTGACAACCAACTCTCGAATGTCAAGAGCAATGGCTTCTGACAACAATTTTATGATTGCACTGTATTCAACAATTTTGTTAGTTGTCCAAACTAAACAGATACCTTGAAGATCAATCAACTCACTGTGAGGGTCATAAATAGTCCATGCCGTAGATGATAGGTTTCAGGTACTATGGCAAGTACCATCAACAAAACTGATGTGCGGAGTCACAAATATATACAAAGCAAGGAAAAAATAGTAAATAAGAAAGCTATTTGAAAAATAACACACCAAACCACACTGCACAAAAATGAATGACACACTAATGTACACAAGTAACTATGCAATATGACCTAAGCATAGTACTTCTTGAGGCAAAGCCCGTTTCGAGGCTTGTCCAGAGAATTTCCTTCATAATCAATAAGATCATAGGCCGCTTTTTGCAAAACACGTTTCATAATGTAGGGCCCATGCCACATGGGCTCGAACTTGCCTGCCCCCAGCTTATCAGCTTGGTTGTATAGTAAAACTAGATCACCCTCAGAGAACGCACGAGGGGAGATCGATTGATTGAAATGGGACTTGACCCATTTCTTTTGTGCTTCGATAACTAAAGAAGCGAGATGACAAGTCTCATCTAGTCATTCTAAATATAAGAGGTGATCTTCTTGAGGTGATGTTTCGAGGACAAGTTCGACAGCTAGCTTGAGTGAAGGAATCTCGCATTCAATCGGCAATGTTGCTTCCAGACCGTAGACAAGCTGGAATGGTGTGAAACTAGTTGCGTCTTTGGTTGAGGTTCAATAAACCCATAGAGATGAAAAGAGCATGAGATGCCAATTTGACTTGTGCATTGTAATAGTACGCTGAAGCATTGTAACCAAAACCTTGTTCACAGCTTCAACTTGGCCATTGGCCTGAGGGTAATACAAGGTTGAACCATTATGGCACAAACCCAATACAGATGTCAGCTTAGCCATCATGTAATCTCTAAAATGGGAGCCATGGTCCATGAAAATGGCTTGAGGTACAACAAACTGAGAAATAACATGATTAAAAAGGAATTGAGACGTCGTTTTACCGTTTGCAGAGTATGTAGGCATCGCTTCGGCCCATTTGGTGAAATAATCCATAAAAATGATAATATAGCCATGCCCCCTAGCTAAACAAGGGTTACATGTCATATAATCGATGCCCCATTTGGAAAAAGGACCAACGATAATGACAGGGTGTAGGTGAGTGGGTGGGACGCGCATGTTGCGTTGGTAAATTTTGCATTCATGGCACTTGCGAACAAAAATGATGTAATCCTTAAAAATGGATGGCCAGAAATAACCAGCGCGAAGGATTTTTTGACCGGTAGCATAGCCAGACATATGACCACCACATGCCCCAGAGTGGTAGTCATTGATAACTCTCTTAGTCTCCTCGAGCATAAGGCATCAGAAAAGAACTGAATTGACACCGACATGGTATAAAGTATCACCAATAATACGGTAGGGTTGGGAGTGATGCCAAATCCGTCGGTGATCATCCTTAGTCAACGTGGGCTGGAAAGTGGATGTCTAGAGATACACAATGATATACCCATACCATGGATCAAGAGTGTTGATCAAGAAAAAAGTCTCGTCCAGAAGCTGTTCATCTGCACCAGTAGGGAGAGACATAGAAGGAAGGGAACAGATAAACTCGACGAAAACCAATGACTTCTTAGACTTGGTAGTAGTAAATACCAAATCGAATTCTTGCAGGATGAAAATCCATTTAGAATACTTGCCCCCCAACAACTGATGAGTCAGAATGTAGGTCATGGGTTTGCATTCAGAAATCACAGTAGTAGTGCGTAAGAGGATGTAGTGCCGAAAGTGTTGAACAACCTGGACGACAACCAAAGCCAGCTTCTCGACATGGGCATAATGCGTTTCAGTTTTGAGGAGATTATGAATAAGGTAGTAGATAACATGTTTGTTTCCTTCGTCATCGTCTTGGACCAAGACCATAGAAATGGTGTTAGGGGCTACAACTAGGTAAAGGAAGTAATCTCAATGATAATTTGGGGGATGCAACAAAGGAGCATTTACGAGGATAGCCTTGAGATCATCGAAATATTTTTGGGCAACCTCATCCTAGGCAAAGGGTGTTCCTTATTTGAGCAATCCTGTAAATCCTGTAGCTAGCCAAACATAATTGGGTATAAAATGATGTAGAAATTTTTCCTTTCCTTACAGGCTCTAAAGTTGGTGCAATGAAGATGGAGGGGGTAAATTTACAATGGCCTCGACTTTAAGCGAATCAAGGCGAATACTGTCCTTGGAAACAATAAAGTTGAGGAATCGTCTGGATTCTACATAGAAGCCACATTTGCGTGGGTTTAACCGAATGTTGTAGTGTCTGCAGTGAAGAAAAATCTGCCAAAGATGGCCAGGGTGATCTTGGCGCTTATGAGAATGAGCGGGAAGGTCATCCAAGTAAGGTTGGACGATGTTGCGAATATCGTGAAACACATAGGACATTGCCCGTTGAAATGTAGCCCCATAATTTTTGAGGTCGAAAGGGAGATTTTTGTACGCGAACATACCCCATGGACACATAAAAACTTTTTTTTCTTGATCGGCGGGTGTAATGTTAATCTGGTTGTAACCAAAAATCCATCCATAAAGGAGAAAATTTCACTCCCAACACATTTGTCAATGATCTGATCAATGAATGGAGTAGGGTAGTTACCCTTAGGACAGGCATGACTGAGATCACAATAATCAATGCAAACACAGATCGTTCCCTATTTTTTCGTCACCAGGGATAATATTTTACATCCAATTTGTAAGAGGAATGGGATAGATGAATCCGGTTTTGAGAAGTTTTTCAACTTCACCCTTGATAGCAGCGGCCTTCCTAGGGTGCACTGGGTGGAGCCATTGTCGAACTAGTTTTGCATGAGGATAAGTTGGTATTTCGTGCACAACAATGCTAGGATCAATGCCAGGAATTTCTTCGTAGGAACACACAAACACATCATAAAATTCTTGAAGTAGATGAGTATAGGTCTGGATCTCATCTAGAGAACAAGTTACCCCGATATGGACATGTTCAACGATACTAAGTTTGATAGAAATAGCAATCAACATCGATTGGGTAATATTACCCAAATTTCTTTATGACCATACTTCATGAGCCATGATTGGTGGTGGAAGTGGGTAGGAAGGAAATGGAGAAGAGAACTCTTCAATATTGGTAGACGTGACCGTCAGGCGAGGCAGGAACAAGGAACGATGATGAGCATTGGTCCAAGGTGGTTCCTCGAGAGACATTACTTCCATGATACCTTTGTCAACAAGAAAAGTCTTGGCTAAGGGATCAAAAGATTCCAAAGTGCCAAGCCATGGGGATTGAGAATACATATTGAGAGAGGTATTTGAAACAGAAGAATCAGAGGTGTAGAACTTGAGGCCGAAACAATTCCACGTAACTTATTTCAGAAGGACTAAGTGGCATAACCTCGCCCTAGGTATCAAAAAGATTTCGTGAGGGTATTACGCAAGGGTCAGATTTGATCGCGACCATGTTGACAGAGGCGACATGAGGAGGTGGGAGCGGAAAAATTCCCATTAAGGCAGAATCTTTAAAAAGACCTGCCCCCACACTCTCATGGGGAGCACCAGTGTGCTTGACGTATAGAACATTTCCATTCAAGGAGGAAGAGGCAAAGAAGGACAACTGGTAAACAGTGAAAATCTTCCTTTTACGGGGAAAACAAATCATGCAGAATAGGGAGGAGGCTACAACATGCATAGAATGGGTCCAACTCTGGCTGACTAGAAGATTATAATTGAGATTAACGTCAACAATCTCTACCTCGACTTGTACTATCTTGCCCTCCAGAGTAATGGAAAGGTTAGGTAAGACACCGAAGGGTCACGAATTGCGCCCATCAAAGGCTTCCAAATTGTTTGGGGATTGGTTCAAAGAAAGAGAATCAATGGCCTTCCAACATGTGATTGACATGATGCAGGTGGAAGCACATTCAACGATGACAGTCCTATGGATGGTCTTCTCATTGATGATCACGTGAATGAGAAAGGCAATCTGATGAGGCAGGTGTAGAACATGGTTCTCTAGATCAAAACATATCAAATTGGAATTGGTGAGATAAATACCTCCGATAGCTAACAACAAATATTTCCGCTGTGATGGGCAGCTTTGGAGCACCTCAAGAGCTGACATAGCGGATGGTGCCTGAGCCAAATCCTCAACAATATTATAGTGCTGAGCGGCTCGAGCGTTGGCATTGTATGAGGATTTCCTTGGCACACCTCGAGAGGGTGGTCATATAGCGGAATCAGGGTTAGGGGGCTCAATATGAAGAGGGCTAGAACTTAGGGCAGAAGAAGAAGGGGTGGCTTCTTTCTCTTTCCCGGCTGTCAGAGTAGGAGTTTGGTAGTATTTTGATCTAGTAGCCACATTAATAGGTGTTGGCTTGTAGGGGCCTGACCCAAGTTCAGAGATGATTTAGCCAAACAAATCTCAGTACTATTGACCATTTCAGCAATAGTCAACAGAACGCGGACTGAGGTCTCACTCAAAGTAGTATGGGAGGGTTCTAGAACCAGGTTTCTGCACGCTAGGGATGTTTGATGATTTTTGGTGGTTCACAGTTTTGACCCTGCACTCACGTCACTACGCACACCTATCATTACCTCGCAGCCTGCGATTCTGTCTTCACAAAGCTTTACTTGGGGCTCGATCCATGTTATTACTTTATATTAGTTGATCACTTAGCTTATCTGTAGGTGTTTAGTTATACTTAATAGTGTTCATCATTCATACAAGTGTGCATGATACATAAAACAATATAATTGCAAAATATATCAACCATATAATAACTCAAAATAAATATACAAGATTTGGAATCAAACTTCTCTTTATTATCTCTTTCCTTGGTTACCGACCTAACTTTACTCAGTTGCAGGGGTCCATGCACTCAGCTGCAGAGCCTCTTCCTACTGCTATGACCCAAAACACTTAGACTTTCTCTCTATGCTTGCTATCTTCTAGACTCCATTCATTTTGCTCCTTTACAACTTAGAGCCTCACTCTATTTATACAATCCCATGGTCTGCGGACCATGGGTAGGCCGACACTACCTTCAAAACTTAGGGCGGACAACCCTATGACTCTAACATACAATTTGCACTCCGCGCCTGCAATTCACAGAGTCTTTACAATAATAGTACTCAAAACTTGGGCTTTAAGCCCCAAAACATGCTATGGGGGGATTCCATGCCCAATATGTCCCAAACACAAACATCATGACTCACCCTCGAGTCACTCTTTCAGCACGACGATCTTGCTGGCGAAGTCCCTCCAATTGTTCCCGAACGGTCTAAATGTCGGTAGTGCACTGAGTCGCTGCCTGCTGGACCTACTGCATTCTTGCTTTTGAACCCTTTGTTTCCGACTTGCTGCGTTGCATTTGTGCATGCATTCCTTGCATTTGCATGAGCTTTCCCTCAATATCCATCGTGATTGTGAAGGCTTCTTTTAGAACTGCTTCCTTGTGGCGCGCTCTGTCGATCTGCTCTTTTAAAGCCTTGGCTTGCTGCATCCTTACAAGCCGCTGAGTAAGGACTACTGTCTGTGAAATACCTCTAATGCTGTCATATTGTTGTTGGAGTTTACGTGCCTTGGTCTCTAGCCACTAGATGTTGGGGTCCTCTTGCAATGTAATGATGACCCCAAGCGCCTACTCCAACATATTGGTACAGTTGTGGACTGCTCCTCCAATTTCTTCCATCCTTGCGGCGATAGCGATGGCGTGATACTCTCTAACCTATGGGGGATTCGAAGGCTATGCCTTTAGCTGCAACTCGACAATCTGGAGATTCAGCTCCAGCTGCACTCTTGTTGTTTCTTCTCTCACATCACGGACTCCCCTGGCCAAACTATGGATCCGTAGTTCTATTGGTAGGTCCATTACAATGGAAAACTCTGGGACGCGCCGACAAGCGTCGTCAACTATCTATACCAACTATCAGTTCTACGACACTAACTCATCACACTACAAGATAAGCTATTTTTTATTAATCTTTTGTTCGCTTAGAACTTGGATCGTGTGACTCTCTCTAGCGCAGAATTTTGCTATTATCCCATCCGGAAACTAATAAAGTGTGTCATGGGGGAGGGTAACTAAGTTAAGGTCAATGTCTTTCATTGTATTAAGCATCACCCGATCCATTGTGCTCTCCGAGACTAGTGCTCCCTCTGGCAAGGTTATCGTATTGGCCATATTCGTGTGTAGCATTTGTTCTACTGCTGACGTGCCTGCTGCAACGTGGGTAGTCAAGGTACCCTCTTATGGGGGCCGTACATGTAATTCCTGTAGCTACACCCTTAGGGCCCCCAACACAGTCTACTGCTCTGCCATAAAGTCTTATAGCGCTTCAATAGTGACATCGCGAACCATCTCACCAATGTCATGGAGATCAACTTCAGTTAAGGTGATCGGATCGATGGCCAGATTTGAGGCCTTGACCTTCTTTCTTGGACCTGTTATTTTTGTGATGCATGACCATTTGAGTTGTGTAGAGGCGGTCCCTAGGTCTGCGCTCTCTTCTACAAATTCCGTGTCCTCTGCCTCATGTCTTGTAGGCACTGCTTGGCCCTCCTCTACCTGCACTGTTGCAGCCTCTGCTATCTACGCTGCTGCTACTTCAGTGGCCTTCTTTTTCTCCGCGGCTGCCTATGCCACTTTGCAGACTACCCTTAACTCGGCTGCTGCTTTTTCATTCTGCCTTCTCTCGGCCAGTTGAGTGACGTGCAACTTGACATCATGCTTCCTTTTCTGTGCTGTCGTTTTCTCCAACTGCGCCAAATCTGGGGCATACCACTCGGGAGGCCATATCCCTAACATCGTAAAGATTGCATCGTCAGTATGAATGGGAGCTTTGTCCATTGTTGTGCCAGATCCTTTCGTGCCCTGATGTAGATATCGTGCATGTCTTCCTTGAAGTCTACAAAACTCTGCAGACCGTTGTGCACCATGGGGGACATGCACGACCTCCTATTAATCCACATTCAGATGCTTGCCTCCATGATCACCCATAAAATATTGTTATCGCGAATCCATTTCACATCCTTGGTGGCCTAAAGCGAAGCGTACTTCACGGCCTCTAGTAAGTCTCGGTCGATGCTTGGGAACTGGCTATCCTCCCACAATTCCCTCGTTACCAGCAAGATGGATAAGAGTAACCATGTGTAGTGGAAGGTCTTACCCTATTCCTGAGCCTCCTGATAGTTGAGCAAAAAATCTTCGCAGAGGAACTCAGCCTAGTTGAACTAGACACCCTCCGCACACTGTTCGGCCAACGCAACCACCGACACTGGTACTTCATTGGCATGACATTTTCTCATTACTTTACCAACCAGGAGCTGGGTGGCTACGTGCACCCCTTTATCCTTGATACTGGTGATAGCATAACCTCTCTTTTTCTTCTCGATCTTATATTTTGTCTTCATGGCCTTTGCGAGAGCCAAATCGCTGCTTTTCCCTGCTATCATCGCGGGGTCCTTTCCCTTACAAGAAAGCTGAGAAATTTGGTGGAGGAGATCTACCATGATGGGAATAGGCTCCTCCAACCATAAGTGCCCATCATGCACTAGGTAGAGCAGCTGCCTGATGATAAAAATGGTGATGGGTGTGTGGTAGAAATGTGGTATCGATAACAGATGAAGCAACCCAGCCTTTTCCACACCGTGTAGCCATTTTTGCAGCTCTAGCATTATCACCAGCCCCTCCATATTCTATTTCATCAAGTTCGCCATTTATAAGTGCGAGAAATTCTGGCTATCCGCGAGGTCCCAATCTTCAAATTTTAGGGTGGGCAGGTGTCCTAAGATTGAGACCTCAAAGTTAATTCCATCGGGGAGGAGCGGGGTCTAGAGTGCACTCTTCGTTGCATCTAGATCCTTTGGTACTTTGGTTTTCCCTTTTCATGGAGGGACATACTCGGGAAATTTCGCTGTAGAGCGCAATGGTTGGATGTCTTCCTCCACATCTTCTTCTTCCTCTATGGTGGCAATTAGAGTCTGCAAATCTTCTTCCTCTTCATTTGTTTCAATGGTGACTGCCTTGCCTTTTTCTTCCATTGATAACTTACTGTGCCACTGATTACTTGGGGACATGCATACTAGTCCCATTGCCTACTTATCTTTCTTCGGTCTCAGTGTCCGAGCTGATTTAGGGATTTCTGTCACAACCCCAATGCCTTTAGGAACATCGTTGACCATGGGGGTCTATGCGGCCTCACCGATGGTTCCTTCTTCAATACCCAACCCATCCTTAGTGGTTGTCATCATTTCTGCATTGTATGTGGTCTTTTTCCAACTTAAGGGCTCTATTATTGCTCGGCTCTCAACACTCTGCGCTCTGTTCAACTGCTCAAATCTCAATTGACCAAGTGTTGTATGTTGGCTATCCCTTTTAGTTTTATAGTGCCTTTGGAATTCAAATTTGATCATTCCCCCAATTATGGGCCATCAATGCGTTCTTAGCAGCAGATTTTCTGAAATTTTTCCCATAATGCCTGTCTTAAATGCCCACCACTCACTCCATTTGGCCTCAACTTGGACATCCCGTCATGAATAGTGAGACCAACTGTCACTTCCCAACCCACCCGCGCAGCAGCACATCCCTCCATGCGCGGGTGCAAACGTTGTGAAAGGATGTTCCTGCATGCACCTGTCAGAGCACGCAGCTCCCAAGTAGAATAATTTATAGTCCCGCGCTCCCTTTTAACTACCTGTAGTGCTAAGGCTATTCTTCCTATGACTAGTCAGGTGGTTGCACCACCTGTGCAAGGTTCCATCTCGCCCTCTAGTATAGTCTGCAGAAAATCCACATTTGCGATTGCGACGATCAGTACTGCACGCTCTACTATTTCTAGTACGCTCCCCTGGTTACTGTGTTTGTTGATATGCGGTCCTAGCCACGATAGCAGACTAATTAATTCTCAGCGATTGTCTTCTAATTCATTAGTGTGATCATCCACACTTCGCTTTGTCATCCTTGGTTTATCGACAAGACATGCTCCCTTGATCTCGTTTTCCAGCCTCTTGACAATGCTTTTCTTCCTTAGCTGTAACCAGTCCTTTTCAAGTTCGCGAAGTCTAAGGTTCCCTTGCCGAATGGCTTCCTAAAGTCTTATGTGTTCTATTCACGTAGCTGTGTGATTTCTTCATCCTAGGATTTTCACATTGTCGCACTGGTGGGTGCTATTACATGTGGAATCATCTTTGCTTGCTCCTTAGAGATTATGGTCCCTACTTCATTCCGCAACCTTGTAATTGTTTTTGTGGACAGGGTTTTTCACATGGTCCTATAAGCCCATCGAACCGCTGGTACGCGCAGGTCCCAGTCAGTGCGTCTCACTTGGTGAACCTTCTTTAGAACTTTGCACACCCTGTCGAATGATTCTCCGTGGATAATATTTGGCGCACTTTTCCTTTCCTGCCACTGCGTTTTGTGCTGATTCTCTATTCTGGAACTGGTGTGCACTTATGTGGGCTATATGTGATATGTCTGTACCCATCAAGAAAGATGGGCACACAAGTTGTTTTATTCCTCGTAACCGACTCTCATCCATAGCTGGGGTTTTCCAAATCATAGGTGCATCATTCTTCTGCATTTGCACCAGTCCTAAAAACTTCTATGATGTGTACCCCACCACCTTGTGGGCATCACGCGCAATGCCCATTTCAGATCATCGAACCGCTGTTGTTTTGGCACTGCGCTTTCAAATTTGATCAGGAATTCATCCACTGCTGTCAACCCATCATACATAGGTAAATCCCTTACCTCTGTTGTCATGCAGCGCAATGATCTAACCATCATGTTGCAATTAAGAGTGGTTACCTCGTGTAACCAGTTTTTCCATCGTTCTATTTCATCATCCAAATCTTATGTGCAGGAGTTTTCGCACTCCCACGAAATCCAACCATCTACTACAAGATTCACCCAATCCTATTCCCGAGTGGTTATTTTGTAGATACAATCTAGCTCATCATCGTTCTCGTCGTCGCGCACTGGCTCTATGTGGCGTGCTCCTTCTGTAGGGTATAAAGGCATCACTACGCATAGTGACTTTTTCTCAAAAATCATTTTGCGCTTCTTCATATTTATTACTCCATTCATATCGGTGGCCCAGTCTATTCCTAGTAGCATAGGATAGGGATTTTTGTCATCGACAATCTCTATCACTTCAAAATCCACCAGTGCACTCACACCTTCAATATCCACCATTACTCCTTGCAATCTTCCCATGGGTAAGATCTTCTGCTGGTTCACCATTCGTAATTGGATAGGAGACCATTGTAGTATGGGTCTACCCAAGCATTCCCATGTTTGTTTCAACAGTACATTCACGTCCGATCCTAGATCTAGAATTACCTGATCCATTTCATTCTCTCCAATTTGTGCAATCAACCCCATTTCCCTTTATGTGCGCAATGCATGCTTTCCAAGTTTTCGAAGCAGAGTAGTTCTCCTGACCCCGCACACCTAGCGGTAATTTCCTATAGTCCTTTTACAGCTTTGCTGTCATGTAGCAATTTCATGCATGTCTCTAGAAAGGTAGTGAGCATTGAAGGATCCATCTCTGGCTCTAGTTGATCCTTACTACCTTAAGTGGAGGCCTCTGTGAAGTTCTTCTCAGCTTCCATGAATGTCTCCTTCGTGCACTCCAAATCAAATTCAAGTTCCTTAGTAGGAGCCTTGCGAACACACACACTTTCTTCTGACTGCTTGCCTTTGTCATATCCTATCATGATACCGCTTCTGAGCACTATGTTTACATTCAGGTTCTCTTCGCACGGCTCAAACCTCATCATTTGCAAATTCTGAGTCGTGGGAGGCTGGAGTACCCCTTTTTCGCGCAACCTCGCTATCAATGTAGGGTAGTCTTTTGCCTCATGATCAAACTGAGTACAATACAATTATGATGTTCTTGTCGAATTCTTACAATCACGGGCATAGTGTCCTGGCCCTCCGCAATTGTAACAAATTAGTTGCCCGCGACCCCTTCCTGGTCCGATTCCACCTCGACCTTGTCCGTGCCCCTGAAATCCAGCACGTGCCATTCCTGCATTTGGATCGAGGGCTCATGTTTTGGTCTGTACCTTGTAGGTAGGAGTCTAATCCATCATTAGTTCATAGCTTCTATAGGTGTGTTCATCATGGCCTACCGACCTACAAAAATTATAAAACAATTGTTGGGACATCTGTGTATGCTTCTACAATAGATGACAATTATCCATAGTGTGTTTTCCTCCTATCTGACAAATCGAGCACCATAGTGCAGGCTCCGTGCTAGGTCCTGCTTGTGTCTCCGGTCTTAATGGCATCAACCCTCCTCCTACCAAGTATTCATGAAGACTAGACAATGGTCCTTGTCATGCCCCTGGCCTTTGCATTTTATGCACCATACCTCCTCGCGCACTTCTGGTCGAGGTGTCCTGTCCTGTTTCAAACTCTGCATTTCCAGACACAAATTTTGTAGTTACGCATGGATTTGTTGGACTCCCAGACTAGGATCTTGTATAGGGGTCTCATGCAATTTCATTACCATCTCTAAAGCTTCGGCCTGGGTGGAAATATTTTTTTGTGACAACATTCTCCGTAAATGCGGTGTTAATGATGCTACAAACCATGCGCGATGTTGTCCATCCATCAAAGTCTTGTTGGCTTTGCGAATCATACTCTTCAGTCTCTGGTCTAGATCCCTCGCCCGAGAGTATCGCGATTTCCTTAAACTCGATAATTTATTGTGTCTCCAACTTTGGCCTGCTAAATTCTCTGTTCAGAGCGACCTGCAGTTTTACGATTCCCTACATTTGGATGGTCATTAGAATGCTTAATGTACCATGTTAATGTGTGATCCTGCAATGTGATTACCAACGTAGCCTTCTTTATATTGTCATCTACGACTTCTTGTGCTTCCTATACCGCCCTTACCACGAACCAAAATTGGTTTGGATCTTCATTCCCTACTCCTCTGAATACTATCAGTTTGATCGCACTCGCCATACTGAACTGTGGTGGTGGTGGAGGTGGGGTGGGTGGAGATGGAGGTGAAGATGGTGAGATGGGTGGTAGTGTAGGTGGAGGTGGTAAGCGTGGAATTCACTGCCTTATCATACTAACCATGATTCTCAGAGAAACTTTCACGAGCTCTGTCTCGCTTTCTTGCAAGGGTGAAATTAAGGGACTAGTTTCTAATTCTTCACTACTTCCATTTCTGTAGATCTTTCTACTTCATGTAGTCCCAAACATTAATTTATTTACATAACCCGCTTTTCACACAATAGCATCTTAATCCAAGTGTTCAAAGATTTAATATACTTACCTCGCGGTCCTTTAAGGAAGCGTAGTTTCACCTCGCTGTAGTTGACGGTCATATCTACCGTGAACTCAATGATAAATCCTCCTGTAATTCGATCAAGCCAATGGTCCATAGCTCATGTGATCTTATCTTCTGATGCTTCTAGTGCACACTAATTCCAAAGTCCACATGATTGGTTTGTTGAGCCTACACCTTCCCTGATTGTTTGCTAGCTTTGCGATCCACTCATTCAACTCAGAAGGAATGGATGCAAAGAAAATTTCATGTATTTCCGTATATAAGTAGTGCTCCAACGAATGTTCCTTAGATACTCATGGATTCCTGTTTTCCTATGCTGTGAACTCGTGAAAATTTTTGTCCAACCACCCTTCAATTTCTTTCTTTGTTGGATTCCAGTGACATGACATCAGAAATCCCTTATGCAAATCCCAGTCTTGGCAACATAACCATTTGTTGGCATGTAGGGGCCTGACCCAGGTTCGGAGATGATTTAGCCAAACAAATCCCGGTACTACTGGCCCTTTCGACAACAGTATGCAAAGCACAGAATGAGGTCTCACCCGATGTAGTATAGGAGGGTGCTAGAACCATGTTTCCGCACCCTAGGGATGTCTGATGGTATTCAGTGGTTCGCGGTTTTGAACCTACGTGCACATTGCTACACGTACCTATCAATACCTCGTAGCCTGCGATGCTGTCTTTGCGCAGCCCTACTTAGGGCTCAATCCGCGTTATTACCCGATATTAGTTGACCACTTAGCTTATCTGTATGTTTTTAGTTATACTTAATAGTGTTCATCATTCATACAAGTGCACTCGATACATAAAACAATATAATTGCAAAAGATATCAACCATATAATAACTCAAAATAGATACACAAGATTTCGAATCAAACTTCTCTTTATTATCTCTTTCCTTGGTTACCGACCCAACTCTACCCTGCGCACTCAGCTGAAGGGGTCCACACACTCAGCTACAGACTCTACTAGGCCTCTGCGTACTCAGCTGCGGAGCCTCTTCCTACTACTACGACCCAAAACACTTAGACATTCTCTCTACGCTTGCTATCTTCTAGACTTTGATGCCGTGGGATCAGATGATGGCTATGAAGCATCGGGTAATAACTCATACAAAGTGCCAGACTAAGATTAAACTAGATCTAAGTACTGTGCACGAGCAATGGCTTGTTCTTCAGTAATGCACCCACCCATAGCTATATCATGAGCAACTGGGGCCACGAATGACTTAGTGAACCATTCGATGAGCAACTGATCAACAATCTTGAATTTGATTAGGTGACGTCTACGTCTCCATTTATGGATGTGATTGGAGATGTGTGTCAAATAGGTGCCAGTTCCATAGCGAACCGGCAGTTGGAAATGCGTGAGGAAAGCCATGGCTAAAGAGTTAAAGTCATGGTAAGTAATTTGAGGAAGCTCAATGTACCACTTTGCTGCAGCACCTGTGAGGGTTCGTTGGAAAAGACAGAGACAAATGGAATCGTCAACATAAGAATTTGAAGAGAACCAGAGGTGATATGTCATCACATAGGCTTGAGGATCTTCTTTTTCTTTTCCATTGAATTTCGGACAATCGCTCGGGATCTTGAACGGAACTAGAGGCCAGTATGGCGAATGAAGAATTGGATCATTTGTAAGGCGAGACACATCTGGCAACTCTAATGTGGCCAAGAACGGAAATTGAGTATTAAAAGGCATTGAAGGTTGGTAAGCGGGTCCAACCGAAGGAGCCCATCCCTGCTGGTAAGAATTTTGGCCCCACAGTGGGGGATTTTTGCCATATGGCATTTGATTATGCCCCCATTGTGGGTTACCTTGGCCATAGGGAGGATTTTGACCTTGAATACCTTAGAACTGTTCAGCCATAGGTCGCTGATAAGAAACGTATGGGTTAAGAGACTATTGAGCCAGGTGACCTTGGACATATGGGTATTGTACCTGTTGTCCCTGAACATATGGGCGGGGAACCTGTTGCCCCTAAACAAGAGGATTTTGGACCCAGTGCCCTTGGGCATAAGGATTATACACTTATTGCCCTTGGACATAGGAATTCTATACCAGCTACCCTTGGCCAAAAGGATTCTGTACCTATTGACCTAGGACATTAGGGATCTATACATTAGGGACAGAGTTTGGCCCTGCGAGGACATGGACTAGGAGGTTAGTGGAGAATACTGCATCTGCTGCTACACGATTTGCTGCAACGGTAATAGACAAATTGTAATTCAGCCTACTTAGCAAGTCAATAAACATTAAGCCATGAACATGTAAGATGACACATCATGTAGGAAATCAATCATTAATTGCATATATATTGAGTCAAGAAGAGATTACAACCATTGTCTTGAAGTTTCCATTCTCCTCTGACAAAACCTGGTTCCCACACACTTCCGTTAGCATTCCATGATGGCCTCAACAATGATAGTTTTAAGGCTCTTCCCTTTAGGCTTCACACTAAACCAAATTCACACTTCTCCCTTACACAACTAGAGAGCTACAACTATGAATAGCTTGATGTTTAATCCAAACTTAATTAGCACTAGCACACCAACATTAACACTACCTTGTGCTTGGGAAAAAAGGAGGTTTATATAGCATGAATGGATGGGAGATGGATCCTCTTCTCATGGGAGAAGGTCTTATCACTTGAGGTAGTTCCATCCTTATAGGGGAAAGGAGGCAAAACTGGTATCCTCAACCCCATCCAGCCAAACCATTTACTAGACTTTTGTTACGAAGCTTCTAGAGCTGGAAGCTTCGGCTCCTTATCTAAAACAATTTCCATAAGAGGACTAGCATGACTAGAATAAAACTCAATCGCTCTAATCAGCACTAGGGACAGTGTTAATTTTGGGGAAATGGTGCAAGAGGGAATTGTTCTTAT
Source organism: Pinus taeda (assembly GCA_000404065.3). Taxonomy (NCBI): domain Eukaryota; kingdom Viridiplantae; phylum Streptophyta; class Pinopsida; order Pinales; family Pinaceae; genus Pinus; species Pinus taeda. Next base: position 37,007 of record APFE030412794.1, read on the forward strand.
CATGAAGAGGGACACAATGGGAGTTTCTTCATGAAGGAAAAGCATGTAGGGTTCACTATAGAGGTCCTCTAGGATCAACGAACGGGGAGTACAGGGGACAATGACAAAATGTTGTGTAACAGTTCATGGGATCGAACTCAACAAAAAACCAATCAATTTTGGATGATATTAAAGATTTTTCCATCGATGATGATTTTCTTAGAGGTTAGTAAATTAACCCTCAAGAAAGATAATATTTTTGTTTCAACAACTATTAAATTCTACCTTGACCTATAATGTTATCCACCACTAATGAAACCCATAAAGGAGCACATCAACGGAGCACCTGAAGCATAGAGAGATGAATGGAGCACATGAAGCATGTGATGTTCAAACTTGGATGTGAGGGGGTTATTCAAGTGTAGATAAGATGTGAAAGTAGTTGAGGGTTTCAAAATATTTTACAGTGAGACCTAGTCTAAAATTTCCTTTGCCACTTCGTTTAATTTTAGTGTCTGAAACAAATTTTTCGAGCCTAAATTTTTAACGCCCCTCATAAATGAAGAAAATAACAACCATAAATATGTGTAATTGTGATATTATCCAAGATAAATATTCTTGTTTTACTTACATATTCATTCGCAGTTTTCGACAAACACATTTCCTAGCTTAGTTCATGCTCATCCCATGCCATGCACATATTAGGTTACATTAAGGGGGATAAATACTCTATCAGAAAATTTCAAATGGTGAGTATTTTTCCCTCTTTTTGCATCCTATCAAGAGAGAAATCAATGTCCTTGTAAACGTAAAACCAACATAGATCCATGTTAAATATGGATCTAATATGAGCCGAGAGGGATCCAATTATGAGCTGAGAGGGATCCAATTCCTTCACATGTAATTTTTTTATGAGCTGAAATTATTTAAATGTTTTGTATTTTTATCCATTTTTTTTTACATTTTTTATTTTTTATTTTTTATTTTAGCAGACATGAGTAAATTTTCAATTTTAATGAAGGACCTTACACATCATACTGGGTTGTAGAATGAGGCTCCTCTTCGCTCAATTACTTATGGATTTACTTATTGATTTTATTCTAAGGTAGTCACCGAATGGGTTAAGGGAGCATATATTTTGAAGTTTCTACCGGATGATTCACTGCCTATGACTTTGGAATATTTTATGCAAGGCAATGAATTTATCAATGATATTAGTATTCATATATCCAAGAAAGGTGAAATCTCAACTTTTCATTTTTGCCAAAAAATTATTCAAATTTTGAATGAACGAGCTCAAGCTTCAATTTCATTTGTAGGAGTTGCAACACATTTATGGAGATGTGTAATGGAAACTTGCAGAGTCCTAGAAAAACAACCAATACATTTTCTAGTGCATGCAGATTACAAAGATCGGGTAAATCCACCTTTTCCACCAATGTATTTTGGAAACTGCATATGTCGGGGTGTCGCCCAAACTATGACCAAGCATCTATTGGAGGGAGATATCAACTTTGCTGTTGGTTTCGTCCAAGAGGTAATCAAACTCTACAAATTGGAAGTGTAGCTTAATAATTATATTGACTAGATAAAATCTCACAATGATTCGAATTTAAACAGGAATGCAACAAATTACAGAGATAACCATAAACATAGAGATGCAGCAGAAATAATACCTCATTTCATTAATGTAAACTGCTGAAATATGCTTACAAACAACAACTGGAAATAAACGAGCTAGGATGAAGGTAGCTTATCTCTAAGAAGAGATGTGGCAGCTACATGCCTTTGAACTCTGTTACAATGAGGCTCAAAGGCCTATTTATTGTTATGAAACAATGGAAAAACATAAACATTTAATAACCTAACCCTAGAAGATGAAACACCAAATTGTGGGCCCCATTTAGGTAAATTGGTACATCAACTTCCCAGGATCGTAACTTTGGCGTACGATCTCTGTTTGACGTGCACAATATCTCGTTAGAAAGATCTATCTGAGAAATACAACTTTGGGAAGAGAAACATTCATCCATGGACCCATGTTGCTCCCAGTTTTCTGAAAAAATGTTGTTTAGGGCCTTAAAACGACTCCGAAAGTTCAGGGCCCAAAAACTTGCTAAAAATAGTAAATTGTGCTACAATTAAGGAAACTGAAAAGCGGAAAGAAACAATGGTGGGGGTCCAAGTTGAATAGATAAGTGGCCACCAATATCCATCTGGATCATTTCCCCCCCCTTAGGAAGCAATGGTCCCCATTGTGTTGAGTTCCTCCATGAGATGAGGAAACTTCTGCTGAACTTGGTCCCTGGTGAGCCACTTGCCCTGGTGAACGGGTTGGCCTGCTTTGACACCTCGATACTGTTGGATATTCTGCTGGCGAGTATGATTGTTATGTGTGTCCATGATCTGATCAATTGCAGCTTGTTTCATGCAATCTGGATTTAACTCTGTGGTTGTGAGTTGTTGTGCAATGTCAGATGTGTCTAGTAATGGTGGAAAGTATGGCTGAAGGCGGTCCACATTGAACACGGGGTGCAGGAATGGGGGAATTGCTGAGCTCAAATGCATTGTCTCCCATAGCCTTGGCAATGGTGTAAGGACCATATCGGAGTGGTCTGAGTTTCCGATAGGCTCCAGTAAGGCGTTCCTTTTGCAAATGCAACTAGACTTTGTCACCCATATAAAACTTGTGTGGCACCCGATGTTGATCATGTCACTGCTTGTACTTAGCATTTGATTTCTCCAGAATGTCATGGACCTGCTAGCGAATATTTTGGATGTGCTCAATGAATTTGTTTGCCTTATCTGTTTCAGACTGGACATGAGCCAAATATGCGTGAGTAGCTGCAAATGGTAGGGCCACATCAATGGGACATAGTGGCTGGAATCCTAAGCCCACCCGAAAAGGGCTATGGCTAGTCAAGCTATGGAGAGCTCGGTTGTAATTGTGTTGAACATAGGGTAGGCTCTCATCCCATTGTACATTGGCAGAATGTGTATGATCATCCTGTTGACAACCTCTGTCTGGCCATCAGTTTGAGGATGGAAGGCTATGGACTTAGTGATTTTGGTGTCCAACATCGACCAGAGACTGGACCAAAATGTACTGAGGAACTTGCTGTCCCGATCTAAGATGATAGACTGTGGGATCCAAAAGTGTACCCACAATCTTTCAAAGAAGAGTTTAGCAGTGGCTTCTGCTATGATATTCTTCTTGCAAGCCACCATAATGGTCATCTTCAAGAACCTGTCGACAACCACAAAAACATAGTCATTTACATGCTTAGTGAAAGGAAGGCCTAACTTGTAATCCATGGAGATGGATTCCCAAGGTCGACTAGGGGTAGGCAGCGGGGTATAGAGGCCTTGATTCTTGATGGTTGGTTTGACAATGGCTTAGGCAGTGCATGATCTGATGTATTTCCAGACATCCTATCGAAGATTCAGCCAATACAAATACTTCTGCAGAAATGCCACCATTTTCTCAACCCTGAAATACCCAGCAGCCCGACTGTAGTGTGCTTCCCAAATAATCTTGGTACTCTCATTTGAAGGAACAAAAAGGTGACCTAGGTGGCATAACAGGGCATCCTGGAGGTGAAAATATGGAACATGCTAACCCTCCAAGAGTGTCTAGTATATGTGGCCAAATTCTGGGTTGCTTTTGTAGAGAAGTGGCCAACTAGAAGTCTCATGCCCACAAGATTTGAGAACGGTGGTTAATGCCATGATCGATGGTCAACTGAGGAAATCTACAACATTATTGGTGCTGCCCTTCAGGCCTGCACAATGGCATACATCTCTTTATCATAAGTGGGATACTTCTGGACTGTGTCTAAAAGTGTCTCACTGTGATATGCCACTGGATGCCCGTGTTGAGTAAGGATTGCCCCAATAGCATAGTTAGAGGCATCTGTCTCGACCTCAAATGGTTGTTGCAAGTCTGGTAATATGAACATTGGTGCCATGCAGAGGCGATATTTGAACTCTGTGAATGCCTTCCGTTGAGATTTAGACCAAAATAATTTTGCCTTCGCTCCTCCCTTGGTGACTTGACTCAAGGGCTAAGTGATATGAGAAAATCCCAACACAAACTTGCGGTAGAAGTTGGTAAGACCTAGAAAGTTACGGAGCTTTGTCAGAGTGGTTGGAGATGGCCAATCCCGAATGACTTGGATCTTGGCTGGATCCACATGCACCCCCTGTTCATTAATAATGTATCCCACATACTGAACTTGGGTCATGCCAAAAGTGAATTTCTCCAAGTTGGCACATAACTTGTGTTGCCATAATGTTTGGAGAACCTGTCGGATGTGGTCGAGGTGCTCTTCCTAACTCTGGCTAAAGATCAGGACGTCATCCAATTATACCACTACAAATGAGTTGGCGAATGGCTGCAAGATATCATCCATTAGCCTCATGAAGGTTGCAGGAGCATTTGTCAATCTGAAAGGCATAACCAACCATTCGAAAAGGCCCTCCTTGGCTTTGAAGGCAGTCTTCCACACATCGGAGGGATTGATTGGTACCTGGTGATATCTTGACTTCAAATCGAACTTGCAAAAATATTTTTCCCCCTTCAGTTGGTCCAAGAGGTCATCAATCTGTGGGATCGGGTACTATTACGAACAATGATCTTGTTCAGCACCCGATAGTCAATACAGAGTCTCCAAGTCCCATCCTTCTTCTGTACCAACATGCTTGGGCTCCCATAGGGTGATGAAATCAGACGGATGTGAGCTTTCTATAGCAGCTTCTGAATTGTCCTCTTCATTTCATCATTCTCCAGAATAGAGCACCAATAGATTGGTCTATTGGGCAGCGGTGCACTTGGGGTCAGATCGATGTAGTGCTTGACCTGATAGTGTAGAGGAACACCTACAGGGGAGGTGAAGATGTCCTCGTGCTCCTCCACGACATTGTCCATCTGTAGTTGTTGTGTAGAGGGCCCTTGTCTGGAGGTCTTGGCCACTGTCTTTTTATTTCCTTAAGGGCTTATCATCAAGAAAACAAATTTCCTGGTTTTGGAAATGAGCTTACTGCATTGTTTTGCAGTAACTAAAGAGATGGTGGTAGGTGGTGCTACCTCCGGTATCCTGTACAACTTATTTCCCAAAGTAACAATAACAACACAGGGCCTTGATTCATATACAACATGTCGCTTCCACAAGTATGGTTGTCCTAATAATACATCACAAACTTCAAGGGGAGCAATGTCACACAATACCTCATACACGAAGGGCTTGATGTTGTATGGAAGGAGACACTGTTGGCTCACACGAAGATCCCGTCCTTGGTGAAGCCATCCGATGGTGTATGGTTGTGGATGTGCAGTGGTCGGTAAGCCCAGCCGATTCACGAACTCTACCAAAATGAGGTTCTTTTGGCTCTTGCTGTCAATAATGAACTGTAGAGGGGAGCCCTTTACCCACTTCTGGGAGTGGAAGAGATGCTCCTCCTCCTCCGGATCTTTGGGTTCCCCCTTCTGGATCTTCGTGGTTGCAATAATGGAGTTGGGCTCCACATTGATAATTTGCTTCCCTTTATCATTCCCCTTGTCAAGTTCTAACTTAGAGTCAGAACATGCATCTAATTCTGAAACCTTTAGCTCAGCCACCAATGACTACTTGGCCCAACACTCACTTGTGTTGTGAGTGGGGAACTCACACCACTTCCCCGTGTCCTTTTTCGGCTTCACAATGTCGTTCTTTGCTTGCAGCTTTGGCAGGTTGTCTTGGGCCGCCCTGCCTTGGCTTTGTCCTTTGTTCTACGATTTGGGGGCATCTTTCCCTTGCTTTGGATTCACAAATTCAAAGTCTCGCTTCTTTTGTTTAAACTTTTGCTCGACCTTGATGGCATATTGGTATGCCGTGCCGAATGAGGGGATGTTCAGGAATTCTATTTCTTCCTGGATGTACTTGTGCAGGTAACCACGGTATTTGAGTACCAAATGCTACTCTGAATCCTTGATACCCAACTTTGTGCGAAGGGTATGGAAAATATTGGTAAACTCCGACACATCTTGTTCCCTTCCCTACCGTAGCGTGGTCCACTTTATGTATTGATCCTCATAGCTTCCGACAAGGTAGTACTGCTCCTTGATGGAATACCAAAATGAATCCCAAGCGGGTGCAACTGAAAATAGTGAGCATGTAATTTCATTCTTCTAGTCGCAATAGGTTTCCCACCAGTCCTTGACATGAGGGGCTGCTTTGAGAAGAGCGAAAATAATCTTTTCTTGGCTGGAAAAATCATGAACAGAAAAATAACCCTCTAGTAGATTTAACCATTTATCGACGGCATTTGTGTCTATTTGACCCTCGAATATGGGGTTTCAAAATTAATTTGTACCTTAAATGGTGTGGCATTTCCAGAGTAGCTATTGGAAGCCGATGCGTCGCCCTTGGGTAGCCACTGAAGGATCTAGGCAAAGCTATCCATCATCACGTTCCTTTGTCGCTTGAGGGCTTCTTTGAGCAAGATTTTGATAGGATCTCCTACCTCCTCATATTTCTTTTCATCCGCCATGGGAGGCCGTCGGGATTTACAAGGATGGGCTTGCAAAGGTTTGACCAGTTCAAGCCCTAACTCCTTATATCCCAACCTTGTTGGGGACATGCAAATAAAAACAGAGAAAAATAAGACTGCTTTGATACCACTGATCTAAATTTAAACAAGAACGCAACAAATTACAAAGATAACCATAAACAAAGAGATGCAACGGAAATAATACTTCATTTCATTAATGTTAAATACTAAAATATGCTTACAAACAACAAATGGAAACAAACCAGCTAGGGCGATGGTAGCTTATCTCTAAGAAGAGATGTGGTGGCTACATGCCTCTGAACTATGTTACAATGAAGCTCAAAGGCCTATTTATTGTTGCAAAATAGTGGAAAACCCTAAAAATCCAAAAACCTAACCCTAGAAGAAAGCTAAAAGAAATAGTGGTGGGTGTCCAAGTGGGCTTGGAAGGTGGCCACCAATATCCACTTGGATCACACAACCTTTGCATCTGTGGCGTTTATGACAATCACTTCTCTATCAGTGTAGTGAACTCCTTGAAGTTTCCTTTTTTGAGATAGACTTTGGATGGGGAAATCCACCAAGCATGCAACCTACAACCATTAATGAAATTAGGGGGATGGTTTTGGTCCCTAGTAGAGACAACAGAGGGATTATGGATTTTTCTACTTCCACTCTTATTCCTGTCAATCAAATGGAAACCCTAAAACACATCCTCACAAGCAAAACTGAGGCCCTACCTTATCGATTATAGGATCCAACAGTTTCCTCCCAATCAAATGGAAACCCTAAAATGCATCCTCACAAGCAAAACTGAGGCCCTATCTTGTCGGTTATAGGATACAACTTTGAAATGTTTGTGCACTATGATCCAATATTTTTCTAAACGCTTATATAGTTTATGTCGTATGTCGAATGATGAAGTTTAAATAAATATGCGTTGTTTCTGCTAATTTTGTTGCAGGATGAAAGCACAAAAAGGATTCTTAAAGTGTGAAAGCCTTGCTCTTTTAAAGGACGAGATGCAGAAACTTCTCCCTATTGTGGATACAATCTCTTCAGATTCAAGTAATCCCTTGAATTCTTCTAGAATTTTTACCTTTGCTTCATCGTTAAGGATTTTGTCTCCTCATATTGTCAATGCCTTTCAGGGGCTTTCTATGGTGTACTAGAGCTTCTTGTTTGAGTTGGCAAGAGTCTTCTTGAAGCATTAATGATGATGATTCCAGGGGCATGAAAGAATGAAAAAAAACATGGACCATGAACATGGAGATTTATATGAATATTTCTCACCTTTAACGAAACCATGGGATGGGTTAGCCCTTGTAGCATGTAAATATATGTTTCTCTCTATGGAGGAGTAACATTTATTTTCTGCACTTTCTTTTATATGAAAATAATTTTCAAAGTGTTTGAGACTTATCCCATGGGCCATTTCCTCACCAAATACATATGTTTCCCACCTTTCTAGATGAATAATATCTGTATTTTGAGAAACAATTATTGTGAAAGATGACTTTTACTCACATGCTATGACAATAAACAAAAGTAATTAAAAATAAGAATTATCGTGGTTATTGTGATCTCGAAAGCATGGAATAGAGAGTTATATTTCATTCAAATGGAAGATTCTGGTTTAGAAAGGATATCTAGATGAGATTAATGGAAAGATTAATTTTACTCACATGCTTCAACACTAATAAATAAACAAATTATTTTAACGAGCACATGATTTTGAAGTTTCTATAACATCCATAATAGCCCTGTACATCTTGCTATTATGTTCAAACATTGCAGTCATTGATGGTCACTATCTTGGAGTAGCTCTAGATTGTAATGGACTACGTCTTGGCCGTTTCTATGTAACCTAAAGTGGGGAGTTATCATGGTAAGTGAAGTAGGTGTTGCAGACATTCGAACTGAGGATATTTTCCAAAAGGGAAGGCTTAATCCTGGCATGATGTTGCTTGTAGATTTTGAAAAACATGGTATTGTAGATGATGAGGCCTTAAAAAAACATTATTCCATGTCACGGCCCTATTCAAAATGGATAAAGAGATAGAAGATTAACCTCAAAGATATTGTCTATTCTGTTCCAAAAGTAGAAAGAGTGTCTGAATAGGTGATTGGATCAGTAAAGGTGATTTTTGAATTCTCAATATAAATTGGGTACACTGGATGTGAACTATAAATTTTCCAAAGCTTGTTGATTGTATTGTTTCACAGGTTGATGGTTTGGATGATACATTGGAAAACATGAGAATATATAACTTCTTGTTGCCATTGAAGCCTTATGGGTAAGTGATTTGAATGTAAATATGTTATCAGGTATTTTTGAATGTATGTTTGCATGTTTTATGAGCCATTTATTTAAATATGCATTTCAATATTTAGTTATACAGTTGAGTCTTTGAAAATGTTGTTTCTACCTATGGTGAAATATGAAACAAAATTTCCTAGTTCCATGGGGAATGATATAACTTTAGCTATGATTTCAAATAGGCTGAAAATAATATTTGAGTAATTCAAGTAAATGTTTTCTCAAGTGACATACCCACCTATTGATCCATTCATGAATCAATTGTCACCTCAATGGAATGCATGATTGGTCTAGAAGGGGATCTTACATAAACTAGTGAGAAGAAGTGCCATCGTCTTTCTCTTAAAGGTCCTATTATTTCAACCGAGGAAACATAATCAATTAAAAAAACAAATTACCAAGGTTTTCATAGAAAAATGCTTGATATCACATTTCCAAAAGAACATGGCTCTAGAGGATTGGAACAAACCTTGGATACGATATGCTCGGAGGCTCATCTTGCAATTCATGAAGGTTACAAATTACTAGTACTATAAGATAGATGTGGGTCATATAAATTATTTTACTTCCACAAATTGTTTTCTATGGTTATTCTAATAACCGAAACAAACTCCGATTGTTGTTATTTATATACTGTATTTCCCTTATATAGATAGTGGTTAAACTTTCCTAACCCCAATAAGGATGAAAGTGTCATTAAACAGATCTTGAATTTTGCAGTTATATCATCCAAGTGGGTCCCTATTAGCTCTCTGTTAGCTATTGGTGTTGTGCATTACCATCTTGTCTCAAAGTTAGAGAAAAATCAAATTGGATTGATTGTAGTGTCAAGGAGTCATGCGAAGTGCATCATTTCTGCATGCTAGTAGGGTTGGAGCAGATGCTATATGCCCCTACATAGAAATTGAAGCTATATGGAGACTATATATTGATGGTAACATCCCACTAAAGAAGAATGGAACCTTACATACTAAAGAAGAGTTGGTTCAAAAATACATCAAAGCAAGTAAATCTTACATGTTGAAGGTTTTAGGAAGGATGGGAATTTTTACTTTGGCTTCTTACAAAGGTGCTTGAATTTTCAAGGCACTTGGACTTTCATCTAAAGTGGTTTAAGATGTTTTTCTAGAACAACTAGTCAGGTGGAGGGGGCAACATTTGAGATGCTTGATCAATATACACTTCGTTTGCATAATTTGGCATTTCCTAGCCATCTTTTACCCAAAGGGAGTGTTGATGTGCATGCTTTATCGAATATTGGTGACTATCACTAGCGTAAAGATGGTGAAGTAGATATAAATGACACACATACCATTGCAAAGCTTCAAGAAGTAGATTTCAAAAATAGTGTTGCAACATATAAGTAATACTCTAAAATAATTCAGGATTTAAATAGACACTGTAATTTGTGACAGATGCTTAAATTTATGGAAGTACCAGATAAGAGGATTCCTTTGGAGGAAGTTGACCCTGCTAGTGATACTATGAAGCGATTCTGCATAGGTGCCGAGTCATGGTTCAATTTCAATAGAGGCTCATACAACTCTAGCTATTACAATAAATAAATTAATTGGAGGAAAATCTAATATATGTCTACATATTTTTCTATATTTTGGAACAATATTAGGATAGGAATTTTTTTCTAACAACTTTAAGAATCAACAATTGTGACATGTGGTTTACTTACGAAAACAAGATACTGAAAGATACCTTAGACCAATTTATTTCATGCAACATCAATATTAATATTTCTTTATGCCTTGGTTTATGTGCCTTAGGTGAAGAAGGAGAGAATCCATCGCAGTTAGGACCACTCCTTTGTGGCTCGGTGAATCCTAAAAGGAATCCAATCAAAGAAGTTTCGAGTGGGTGGTTTGGCATTTCTAGTGTCTATCTTACTAACATAGATTAAATTCATTTTAACATGGCTCAGGTATGGAATTTTCTTTTCAAGGATTCTACAAAAGGTAATTTGTTGATGATACTGATGGCATTTAGGGAGAGCACATCTTCTGAGCTAGAATCATGATTTTCACTTATTTCCAATATATGTTGTTAGGCTTATTATATTTTTGTGCATGGTATACTTCTAACATGCGTGTGAAGGCTCCTTCCTACATTATACTCAATATTTTATATTATCATTAATTTTAAATGTTCTTCTACAAGGTGGAAAGTCTGGTGAGGTTCGTGAACTTTCCGGCCATAAAGTCATTGGTGATATTGTTGTTACAAGAAATTAAACTGCCAGTGTGGGGCTTATTATCTCACCTCCACATCATGATATTTATTCCATTGAAGATATTGCACAACTTATTTATGATCTTGAAGGTAATTATAGAGTAACGACGTAAAGGAATCATTTTTGTTTTACTTCTTAAAGAATATGTTCACATTGTTTTTCTATGCAGTATTTTATTTTTATTTAGTTCTTACAATGGTTTGAGAATGTGACATGCCTTACGATATCCTATTAAGAAGATGGATTGGTCATTCCAATTGAAGATTAGAACGCTTTGTTCCTGAAATTTATCTGTAGTTCTATCAACTAATTTGTGCAAAATGAATTCCATAATTTATGCTTAAATACTAGTAGGGCCATTTTTTTTACATCAAATGCATTAGCACAATGTTCATCTAAACTATAGACTATAATTTGATGTGCCTATTCTAGATGGTTTGGAATCTGAAAGATTCTTTGAGTATTATTTTTCTTCCCAATCCTTCTTTTCTTAAACCACACACAATTTCCAATGTTTAAGCTTGGAATGTACATCTCCTAAAAGGACTATCAACCAAAGTTGGTCGAAACCATCTTCCTTCCTCTGAACCAAACGTTGGAGAACTTTGCATGTTATAAGGTGTCATATTCAAGATATGAGGTTCCTAGTGCTGGAAGGAGAGAAAGATGCATTTGACTATTTTGATGGATTTTGCTACATAATTCTAATCCCGGAGCTAGAATCAACATACATATCATCTCTGAAGGTGGAGTTGGAGTGATATGAAGTGGTGTATTAAAGGGCCATGCAGATCATGTATTGATTTTAGAACATGATGGTAGTACTAGAGCATCTTGTTGGATAGGAATAAAACATGTTGGGATACCATGGGAATTTGTGCTAGTAAGAGACTCATCAGACATTGGTGGCTAGTGACTTGTGTCATCATACAATTCTACAAATAGATGTTCAACTAAAAATAGGAAGAGATGTTGTCATAGCTTCTCTCATTAATGCATAAGAGTTTGGTTTCAGTTCAACACCCCTTATAAATTTGGGTTGCATCATGATGCACAAATTTCATAAAACACGTTTGATTGGTATTGCTACCGAGGATCCCATTTTACGAGAAAAATTCGCAGGAGAAATAGAACATGTCATTAATTTATTCTTCATATTTACAAAGAGATTCATGAACTTATGTCTAATATGGGTTTTATAATTGTAAAGGAGATGGTTGGTTGTGAAAATATGCTAGAGATGGATAAAGAGGATATAGACAATAATAAGAAGCTTGAAAATATAGATATTTCTTTACTAAGGTGTGCAACAAAGATTCACCCAGAAGCTACTCAATATTGTGTTCAGGCACAAGATCATGATCTAGATATGGCCCTGGACCAAGAGCTGATCAAGATCTCAAAGGTGTCTCTAAAGAAAGGTATACCTACTTACATGGAGATTCCCATGCATAATTTAAATAGAGTTGTCAGCACAATTCTGAGCCATGAAGTTGTAGAAAGATATAATATGACAGGTTTTCCCATGGACATGTTTCATGTAAAAATCTTAGGAAATGTAGGTCAAATCCTTAGGGAATTCCTTTGTTTAGGTGTTACCCTGCAGTGGGAAGAGGACAACAATTATTATTTTGGAAATGTTTTATTAGGAGGAAAGATCATAGTTTACCCTCCTAGAAGAATCCAATTTGATCCTAAAGAAAAAATTATCACTGGGAATGTTTCTCTATATGAGGAAACAAGTGGAGAAGTGTACTTCCATGGTATGGCAGTAGAGAGGCTTGTGTGAGGAATTCAGTTGCGAAAGTAGTGGTTGAAGGAGTAGGAGATCATGGATGTGAATACATAACTGGTGGAATTATGGTCATATTTGGAAAAACAGGGAAGAATCAATGGGAATGAGTGGAGTTATTTCCTATGTTCTTAATGTTGATGGAAAATTTGATGTAAGATGCAATATGGAATTGGTAGACCTTGAAAATTTTGAAGAGGAAGATGATGTCATTCCACTAAAGACGATGATATAATATCACCCACATCACTCTAATAGTCAACTGACAAGAGAAGTCCTTGTTGATTTTGAAGCTTTCCTCCCAAAATTTTTGAAAGTATTCCGACAAGACTATAAAATATTGTTGCAAGAAATGAAGGTTAGGAATATTGTGAAGGAATCGAAGAAGGCTGACTTGATGAAGAAATATGCATTTGAGGAGCTGAAGGGGATGGAAAAATTTGCTTCAAATCAACAAAGAAAAAAATGACAAGGCTTACAAGGTACATTTTCCTGTTGTTCAACTCATTTTTTTATTTATTTTTAATTTCAAATGTATAACATGTATATCATCATCAAATATTAAATCCACTGTATAATATCCTTGATTCTTTCATTTGACAATGTCATCAAATATTTAGTTGCATAAATGTTGATTTTGATGGCTTGGTCATGGGGCTAACATTTGTATCTAATTTGCAGCAAAGTGAATGGAAAGTGGTCCGAAAGAGACTTGAAAAAATAGATAATGTGGTTAAGCACTGTGGTTTTCTGATGTATGAGCATGAGAGTCTTGCATATAAATATGCTTCAGCACAGATAAATGATTGGAAATAAGTGGTTGAGGAAAGCAAGTCAGGGCCACTATTAATGACACAAACAACTAGGTGTATGGATTGTCGAACCTCCTTTTGTCATTAGTTTATAATCCAAACATGATTTATTTGCCCCTAATTATTTAATAAAATAGAAAGTGAAACGTAATGTAGTTATACACTTCAAACTTCATTTGTTATATTCACTATATGAGTATTTTACTTTTTGTAGAATGTAAAGATTCTTAATTACATTCCTTGTTCCTGTATTTTTTTTTTGTTAGATTGTACACTTCTATGTATTATAAACGTGTGAAACCTTTTCCTCCATGAAGGATAAAATTAGATGTTCGCTTGGGAACAAAACACCTGAGTGAAATGAATTAATGCACCAAGGGAATTGGTGAAAATCATTTGACTAGTTGCTGGAAACAAATAATTTTCCTAAATTCATTGAATGTGTATGCCATGCCCCTTGTGAAGGTTCATGTGTACTAGGAATAATTGAAAATATAATACCCATTAAAAGTATTGAATGTGCCATCATTGATAAATCTTTTAAAGACGGTTGGATGGTTCAAGGTCCACCTGAGAAGAGGACAATGTATGTGTCTTTCATTTATAATTCTTAATTCAATTCTTATCATTCTTATCATTTTGAAAATAAATTGTCTGTTGTCTATGATGTGGTGAACTAGATCTTGATACGGATTGGTCATTGGGTGTAGGGATAAATTTTCTATAGTTAGCAGTGGGACAACTAGTTTGCTTACTGCTGATCAACTTAATAAAGCTAGGAACTCAGTCACTGTTTATGAATGTGTGGATCAAATTGGAGGTCTGATGATGTATGTAGTTCCTAATACATAAACAAATAAACTTGATGTTGTCCAACAACGCGTTGTTCTAATGGAAGAGGAAAGTGTTAATTTTGTTGTGAATGCAAATGTTGGAGTTGGATCTCTTTTCTCTATGGAGAAGCTTCACGCTGAAAATGATGATCTACTTTGGGAATGTGTTGCAAAAAAACCAACATACACTTATATATTTGATTTCAATCGTATTTTTCCCATAGGAGTTGAGGTCCTTGTTGTATAGTGTAAATTTAATATATATATATATATTATATATATATAAATAATATATATATCAGGGATATTCCTATTCTTGGCTGTGAATTAATGGGAATATATTTTGCTATGGAGTTCCTTCATTCAAATACCAAGAGTTTGTTGGACAATGGATTGCAAGATGGAAAGTTTATTTCTACAAAAGGGAGAAGGCTAGTTATCATTGGAGGAGGAGACACTAGAATTGATTATATAGAAACAACCATAAGACATGGATGCAACAATGTCGCGAATTTGGAGCTCCTTCCACAACCCCCCAATTCTCGTGTTCCTAGGAATCCTTGGCGTCAGGTTTGTCTTTGTTCATCTTCATATAAATAAGAATTAGCTATATATTATTTTATAGCATGTTTTACACTTCTACAATTCCATGATTATGGGTCTATGTTCACTTTTTGGCAATGTCCTAAGCTTTTTAGAGTAGATTATGGCTAGTAGGAAGCTATTACCAAGTTTGGTAAAGATCCTAGGTCATATGAAGGGTTAAAAAAAAGGTTTATAGAAGATGACAATGGAAATGTTAAAGGGATTGAATTGTTCAAGGTCAATTGGGAAAAGGATGAGAGTGGAAAGTTCCAGTTGAAATAGATGGAGGGCATAAAGGAGATTATAGAAGCATAACTTGTTTTCTTAGAAATGGGATTTCTTGGACGAGAACATGTAAGCTATATTTTTCTAAGCAATGAAGCTACTGCTGAGGTGATATACAACTTTAAATTTTGATTAATAAGCACAATTTAATAATTTTTTTAATAAAATTAGTTTGTTATTTTCACTTGAAAAAGCACAATCTAATGATTCGGGTCCAATCTAAATTTAGTTGGTAATAGTCATTGCTAGTCTATGTTTTCTTCTTTAGAAAATTGAGTAATTCAATGATTTTGCATCCTTCCCAATCCATAATATTGAATACACATATTTTCAACATTTGTATACTGTGTCTAAAAGATACTGGACATACCCACCATATTTTCTGGAACTCCTCCATTTACCTCCTCACTCTAATTTCTATTTTTTATTTGGTTTGATAGATTATCATAGATAAGATTGATATGGAAAGGGATAACAAGTAAAATTTTAAAGCCAACTTTGGTGATTTTGCAATGAGTGTTGAGTGTTTTTACTATTGGTGACTATATATGTGGAAAATCACTTGTTGTTTGGGCCTTTGCTAAAGGAAGACAAGCAACTACTCAGATAGGTAAATTTGTGATGAAGGAAGACCACTTGATCACGATTTGTGAAGATAGAGTGGAGGACAAGGATAAATGCCCAATGTTATCTTTCAAAACATAAGTGCCCCCTAAGATAATTATTGTAGAAAGTCATGATACCAAGAAAAATGGAAACAATATGCCAAACAGGCCACTCAAATGCCTTGTTATTGAAGTTATGAAAAGAATCAAAGGGCAAGTGCTCTTCTTTGAGTGTCTCACATTTAGTTTTAATAATACTAAAAAGGAGGGTCTTTTGGAAGCATCAACTACATGGTACAAGGCCTTTATGATGGAAAAAGGATCTATATGAGACATTTCATCCTTTGCATTTATATCCCATTTTCTAGATATGTACATTAGCTACGACGTTGATGTTTGAAATCCATAATCATGCCATTGGAGGAGTGCAAATGTGGTTTCCTAGTCCTTTCTCTTGACATGGAACCTAAATTTTCTCTTTGGATTTTTCAAAATGATAGATGTTTAGTGGTGTAGAATGATAAATGAGTCTTTAAGTGTATGGAGGTAGTTGACAGGAGGAAATTAGAAAAAATTTCTACACAATGAATAATTTCTCTGTCTGAGTGACAAATCCAAGAAGGACTCGTGATGTGCATGAACATAACTCCTAGTCCTACAACCATTGTGAAATTTTGGTTTTTTTCTCTTTTTTGATTTGTTCTTTTCTGGCATACTATTCAATAAATTCATCTACATTCTTTTATTTCTAGATTTTAAAATTGAAATCCTATCAATTGTTAGGCATGCTAATGACCTTATTTCCCGTTTTGTTTATTTTAACTGCAAAGTCTATGCAATAGAAAACCTAATCCATCTAGCCTTTTAAAGTTGGTATTCATATTTTGATGAAAGGATCAATAGCAGTGTAGGTTGTATATCGGTCTTCCCCTTTCTTTCATCATCTTCATATTTCTTCATTTACTATGTATTATTTGTAATCTCCCATGTTTACCTTCTTGTTCTTTTATTATTTTAGTTTCATTCATTTCAAAGAGTTGAGTGTGTTGTGAGCTACAAATTCATATATAACATACATCAGTATCCATCAATTATATTTTACAGAACCACTGTTTTTAACAAAATATTGCTTTCTTGTCCTATTTGTATACTTTAGCCAATCTTCATTTGAATCTTATTTTTCCACAGAGTTGTCAGCAGTCCTATATCAAATACTCAAATCAATATTTATTCATTATTGAGAACATTATAATCAAACCCTTTTGATATCTGTATTGTTCTAGCACCTCTTAAAAACTTTGATTAGAGTTTGTTCAAGAAGCTTGTTGACCAACTAATAGAAGATCAATTTTTTGCATCAATAATGGAAAAAAGGAAAAATATATATTAAGACTAATGGTTTGATTTCTAGTCTATTGAAGATGTCTTCTTCGATTTTTGATCGTGGTGGTGTTGCATTCCTATCTAAGGTTTGGAAGCTACTTTCCACCATGAAATAAATACACACAAGAAGAAATGATGAAGAAATATATGGGGATATTTTTTTTGGGTAGGAGTTGAACTCATAATGGCTCGTTTTATTGACATTGGAGAAATATTTCCCATCTACAGTAGCCCTTAAAGGTACCAATCTGGCTGAAAAACTCTAAAATCTACTTAAAAGTGTTGGTACAGTTGGGTTTCAGGATTCTTTATGAACATTGTTAGTCGTAAAAGTTTCAGTTTACACTATACAATAAAGAGTGGAAACTTCTAAGCATTATATTTATTCCAATTTTTTTAACTGTCTGGTGTGTAGAGTTCACCTGTTCATGAGTCGTTATGTAAAGGATGCTAGTTTTGCAAAACTCAAGTACAAATTTGTTTGGAAATACCTTTTGTGTAGTTAGAAGAGTCGAGGGGCATTTCAAAGAAAGGATGAGAGAGATTTGGGGCCTTGATGTTGTTTTTGATGTTGTTCTAAATTGTTTTTCTATTCTAAAGTGAGTATGGATATCTTCCCTTGATAACAACCGTTGAGAAAAGCTAAGGAATTTGTCTTAGATTATTGCATGTCTCATTTTATATGTTTTCTTGTCAATTTCGTAGTGATTTAGAGCTTGTTTGTTTCTACTCTTGCAATTTTCATCCAAGCCTTATCACTTTATCTATTTGTTCATTTTTATTAAATTATTGTTTGTTGTATTGTGCTTCAACTCATTGTATTTTTACAAAAATAAGCTATTTATCTCATTGGTCTAGTCTGGTGTTTACGTGTGATTTTTGTCTACTTGGTGAGATCCTTCAAGGATAAATTTATGTAGAGAATTTTCATTAATATGAAATAAAATGTAGGAAGATTGTTTACAGATTCCACATTTATTTAATAACATAGTCTTATACATTACATGTTTCTGAACTAATGTTTGACTTTTTCATGGATACCATGATGGAGGTTTTTAATGGATAAGATGAGATGATCAGGCGTATAAAACATTTCCAGTTTATAAAATCCCTACCAATGTTTGTTTTCATGAGGCTTTGGAGGAATGAGGCTCAAATGTTCTTCTCAAGTCATCCATAACAACTAAAATGGATGAGAGTGTGTAGTTTTTACTTACATGCATGAAGGTGATGGAAATTGCTACTTTCTTAAGTGATAAGAATCAAGTGAATTTTTTATGATGAGTGTGGTGTAATGATCCTTTCTTGTAAAATGGAGCCAATGTATTTCATCAAAATTAATAGCTTAAGTAAAGAACTAGTGCAATTCAAGCCAATTTACTTATTCTATATGATAGTTTTTGTTCTTTTTTACTAACATACACACTTGTTGGAGATGAATTTAAAGTCAAAATGTGAAGTAATATAACTCTCCTTTATTTCCCTTGTGATTAAGGTTATCAAGACTCTCGAATCTCTCTAGTAGGTGGGGGTTTTCCCTGCATCGCTTTTGTGAATAGTTTCAATAAAATATCCTGAAAATTTCTGCTATATGAGCAATTATTTTGTTTTGAAGACTTCAACCTTGTATTGAAATAGTTTCTTGTTTTATAATTTTTGTTATGAAAACTTCTTAAGACCTTGAGAGTGATTTCTTTTTCTAGGACTGATTTTGAGGCACAACTCAAATGGTTAAGGTTCTGGGACACGTGAAAAGGTTACATGAAGTTGGATCCCCTGATGAACATCTACACCTGTTACTAAATTATGGTTAGAAGCGGAAGAAATAATAAATTCAGAAGGGAAACCGAGTACCAATGCAAGTATAGTTTTACTCAAGCATCAAATTAAGTAATTTTCTAGTTCACTTGCAATGCATCAGACACATGAGAATTCCATTACCATATCATTGTAGATTAAAATTAGTGTGAAATGAGATTGTTCTTTATAACTAGTATGGTAAGTTAATTCCATTGCAATCAAATTGCGATGCCTCCTGCAAAACTTCACAAGAATTGAGTGGCACTATATATATTCACCCAAAGAATCCAAACTAGAAAAATACAAAACAAGAGAGTAACTAATGTTTCCATCATCCACATTTTCTTCCTCTCAGTCACTTAGAACTATTAGTTTAGAATCCTTTTGAAGTTCAAAACAAAGATTCTTGCAAGTATTTATTGAAGGGAAGAGTCAAAACATGACATATTTATTTGCTGAAAAGTTGAGGTTGATACTTGGATATTCCACATCTCTATTTTTATCAGTCACACTATGGTTTTCGAATGGCACAAATTTTAATAATATCATGTGCCTTTTCTACTACGTAATGGTTCCTCCCTATGGCATCTAATTTCTGATTAAATGCCCCAATGTCTCCATAGTGTATATCCTCTCCATGGACCTTACTATCAACATGTCTGGAAACATTTTTTTCATCTTTGTATGGGCACTAACTTCCTATTGGTCTTCCTATCCAACTAGAATTTTATCCTCCAGAAGTGTAAGCCTCTATGTGTAAACACCAAAATTGTTATTTTTTATTATTTAATTCAAACTATCAGCAGCTGAGGAGCTACAAGAATCAACACCGTATTTTATTTGAACCTTAATAGCCTTATTATCTCTGAGTATTTCCCTAATCACAATGACCAGTAGATTCTCCTCATGGATTATTTCTCTCATTCTATCTATTAGTAAAATCCGCAAAATGTATCCCTACATTTGAATCTTGGGGAAAAACATATGATTATTATCATATAAATTATCCATATCTCTTGGAGCCCAAGCATCCATTTTCTTTGGACAAGCTTTATCTATAACCTCAAAACCAACCCTATTATAAGCTCAAGGATCATTATGTCCTCTTGAGTCTTGAGAAAGTATGATGGAATGAAACTGGGTGAGGACCAGATCCAGGTTTACCATGTCAGAACCTAGGTTTCTTAAGATGTTGACCTTGGTTTGAAGATATCCACCAAGAAAAGTAGGACCACCTATACTTATAATTTCCATCTCTCTTTCATCATCAAGACTAACATATTGAAGACTTGTAACCCCTGGAATTCCATGGTAGTCATTGCAATGCAATTTATTAGAATACATGCCATGTCCACAAGTTTTTATATTTAATCTCTGCATCCAATTTGGCCATTTCTTATTATGAGATTTAACACATTCGAAAATGGCACCATTCACATCATTTTGAAGAAGTATACAAAGGAAAACATAATTTTTTCACATTCACAACTTCCCTCACATTTTTTGGTTCCTGAAGCTCGAGCACTTTCATAACAAAAGAATGCAAAGTAGAGTAGCAAAAATGGTCCACCCTCTTTTCATCTGCTGATATTAGAATGAAGTTTTATTGGAGGCACTATTTGCTTTTTTGTTTTGGTTAGAAAATATTTTTCTCTTGGTTTTATGTGACTTTCAATTTATCATATGTAGCATGTTGATAAATAGGAAAGAATAATGTGTGAAATTTATATTGTGTAAATTGATGTTGAATGAGAGGATACAATGTTTAGCCAAGCTACAGTTCACTTTGGTAAAGGCGGAGGAACATATTAAAAAGCTACCTAAGAATACACCATATACAAAGTTTGAACATAAGTAATATATGGATTTTTATTCTGTAGATATGTTCTTTTTTCTACCCAAGATATCACAACAAGAAAAGTATTCATATTGTAGAAATTATTTGAGGACATGTTGTAGTAGCTGCAACCACCCTCCAAAATTGTGCCTTAGCTTCGTTTTGGAGCCTTCCTACCAACCATCCTTAGCAACATGTCTTGCACTACCTAGGTACGTATGATTTCAGTTGAGTTTATTTGGCACAACAACTTGTGTTCGGTAACTTGTTTGTCTTTCACCTGCAAGCTGACCTCCCGTGACTTGGTCCCAAACTGATTCTTATGTTGACTAAGAAAATTGCGCCACACTTGAGGAAAACCAACCTTGCTCTCTGAAATTGCACAATACATCCTAGTAGCTATCACTGCTCTCCAGAATTGTACAAAGAAGGAACGCTTCCTTCCCCAAGAAAATTGTGCAAAGAAGCCCATCACTGGGCTTGCTCTCAAAATTTTCCTAGTTCTGATTGGCAGCCTTGGCTTCAGTCCAAAAATTGCGTAGAGCTTGAGGGGTAGTGAGAGACATTCAACCTAGAAAATGTGCAGAAGTCATCCCATGGCTTGCTAACCGTTTCATGTGGTTGACCGGTTCCCTCCAGGACTATGCAATCTTTCTTTGCATGCATGGGAAATTTTTCCCGACAAAGAAAAAAGCCAAAAGGCATCCCTAGATTTTAGGGATGTATTTTTAGAAGTCGGGGGTTACATGCACAATTCGTTTTAGAAACCTCCCACCAAGTGTCACTTTTTCCTAGAATCGTGGCATGCACGTCATAAGCCTCAATCTTGTCAAAACTATTTATTCGACTCCTGAGAGCTCATTCTTCACTTTCGATCTTGGAACTTTGACATTCCCAATGCATCTAGGAACTTTTAGCACACTCATCGCAACTTTTTCCGTGTAAGTCCGCTTTTCATGTCTTTTACTGCTTTTCTGTCACTTTTTACATTTTGTTTTGTGTGAATGTTGTTTGCTTGGTTTTATTGAATGCTTGTTGTCACTTCAATGCATGTTATCTTGTAGAAGCATTGTTTCGAGTTATGCATTGCATTTCCTTGTTATCGCATGCATGACATTGTTTCTGCACTAACAGTCGCTATTGAGTGACTCACTTCACACACTTCATTGTTTTCCCATCTTAATGAATCCTGCACTTACTGATTGCATGATTTTTATTAACTCATATCTGCACCCATGTTTTCACATGCATTCCGTTATTAATGTTTTTAGTTGCCCGTTCGTGGGTTTGAGTTGCCTTGGCCCGGACCATGCCTTGAACATTTATGGGATGGAAGGCCTCACCTTTCTCCTAGGAATTGTGCAGATCCTTCCTCACATTGGTCTCCCAGGCTATGCTTTATGAAGCCTTGAGAGGCATTGCCTCAGTTGGCCCCCACGATTGCACAATGCAATTTCCCGGGTAGCAGTCATGCTGACTGAAACTGCACATTGTGCAGCTCCAATCCTCAATAGACCAAGCTAGACTTGCTCTATGCAGTTTCAATATTCATTCATCTCACTAGAAGCTTGGACTATGCTCTACGTAGTTTCAACAGTCAGTCTCCCAACCTCTCCTAGAGAAAACTATGTAATTTTCCCAGTCAGTCAATCAAGTGTGTTGCATGTCAGTCCTCAAGTTTCTTTTGGGTTTCAACTGAAATTTCACTTTCCATGAGAATTTCTCTATCTCTAGGTATCACAGGTGCTCATTAATCTCTCAGTAGTACAGATACAATGGCTTCCAAGAGAGCAGGGTCAAAGGACACCATAGAGAGCATGATTAGAGATGTGGTCGAGCAAGTGTCTATGAACTTGCCCATCTATGAAGATATTAAGTTGTTCATAGACAAGAAGACCAAGATCACATGGAAAGAAATCAATGACATCTTTTCAGGAACCTTTGAGGAGAATCTGGAGGACCACAGAATCTATGTCAACATACACAAGTCTAGTTTGTACCGGGTTGCATGCAGGTATCCTGCATTTCCATGCATAGACATGATCCACTAGATTGTCTTGCATACTGATCCAGAGACAATGTTACTGAGCATGGTCAGTGGAACAAAACTTGCTACCTTCAGGGCAAAAAGCTTCCAAGAGTTGTATCACTTTCCGTAGCCGGTGAACAAAATGGATGCACTCTTCACCAATCCCAAGAGGAGTGCGAACTCAAGAGACATCTTGAAGAGCTGGGTAAGAGGGCCATCTAAGTTCAGGATGACACCCAACCAAGTATACAAGATAAAGACACTGCAAAAGGATTATCATTTCTTGGTCATCTTCGCATGGTGCTTGTATGGCCAAGGGAGTACATAAACCTTCTCGCAAAGTTGGGTGATTTTGTTCGATTAGCTGGCAAACAAAGGCAGATATTTAAATTGGTCCAACATGTTGGCTCTTCAGCTGAAGGGGAAAGTAACAAACGCCTACATCCACCCAAGTGTCAGCAAGAAAAGCTCTTCATGTCCGCCTACATTCTTGATGCATTTGTGCCCATCAACAGTTCCCTGTCTTAGGTTGGGAATGGACACCTTCAAAAACCTTTGTACACATCTATTTTTGGTTGTTCTTTGAGTTCAACTTCCATGGAGTTATACTACAACTATCAGACCACTTCTTTGCCTCGGTGTACAGGATGATATTTGAGCAGGATCCTCCTTGCCTGTCACAGGAAAAGATGGAGGCATTGGTTAACATATAAGATTGGTACACCTAACCCCTTGGAAACTTCATCTGGATGGACAGCGCGGAGAAGGCTCCACATGTCTTACAAAAATTTTCCATGGACAAGATGGTCATGCAGGAGGTTGCATACCACATATCGATAGGGTTGTTAGCAAGACTACATAGGAAGAAGAAGGCACCTTGACCTGCTATTCCATTGCGGATCGGGTTGTACCAGAAGTTTTAATCCTTATGACCACATTTCTTAGTGAAGGAACATTGTACGAGAGTGTATCATCCTTGGATCCACATGGCATGTCATCGGCCTTTGGAATACCCATGGAGATATTGTTATAACTCCTCAAGTCTCAATGAACAAGTTAGAGTGGATGTAGAATGGTTAGCAATGCATAAGGCAACAAAACTTGATAGAGAAGCAACAACAAGAACAACAGAGAGCAACAAACCCATGTAAGAAAAAGGAAAAAGGAATATTGTTGACGACGTAGAGGCAGAGCAAAGCTACAAGTTCAAGGAAGATCCACTGGTAGAAAGAGCAGCTTTGGAGATTGAAGCAAAGAAGCGACAACGCAATAGAAGGATTGCGCAAAGACAGAGGGAAAAGAAAAAACTAGAGGAGGCAAAGAAGATGTTGCAGGAGGTGAAGCAAAAACTAAGGGAAGAACAAGAGTTGTGCAGAAGGGAGAAGGAAGTGCAGCTGGAATAAGAAAAACAGGAAGCGCAATGTGCACACATTGATGAAACTGCACAAATACGGGTTATTGAATCAGAAGAACCGGCAGAAAGAAAATAGGGTGAGCAGTCACAGTAGTAGGAATTTTCTCAGCAGATTGAATAGATGGAAATGGATTTGGTTCAGCCAGAGCAAGATCAGGATATAGACCTCATGCCCAAAGACCCAGATGTCACTCCATCGACTTCGCTAGATACGGGAGCAGAGCAAGTCCCAAGTGATCAAGGAGATACTAAAATTCTTGAGGAAAATCTAGAAGCAGATGTGCATAACATATCCTTTGATGAGTCACAACACAAAGTTGTGCAGTCATGCAGAGTGCCCACTTCAGATGACCATGCATCTCCTACGTATTTTCGAGAATGAGTGATCATTTCCAATGTGCGTAGACATCTAGCTACATTGGACGATGCTACAAAGGCATATGTGAAAGCCACCAGCTCAAGTGTGAGATTCTTGATAGCTGAGAACAAGCGCATGGCTAAGGAATTGCAAGAGGAAAAGAAGAGAGAAAAGAAAGCTACAACATCCACTAGTGCAAAGTGGAAGAAAGCAATTGATGAAGTATCATCTCTCAAGATAGATATACAAAAATTGTACTTCAGGTTCATCACTGTGCATAAGTCTATCGTCCATCTTAATTTTTGGAAACAACATTGTGCTAGGAGAGCACACATCTTGATAGACATATGCACTACTGTCCATCACATGTAGATATGGACAATGAGGTACAAGGAAGCCCCATTGTACTTGCCAAAGATGATAAAGCCAAAGGCAGTGGAGTTGAAAGCACACATCTTGAGTCAATTTCGAAACTATGAGGAACTCCCACAGCTCATCACTAGCTTAGAGGCTTCACATGCATGAGTGTTCATGAGCATGGATGTCATTGTGTGCATGTATTCTATCCCATCCATTAGCACACTCACCGAGGCAAAAACAATGAATGAAGTCCGACTGGAACTAGACATGTACTTTGAGCAATTGATGCACATAGCCACCAACACATATTTGTAGATGAGTGCAAACACTATGCACAAGTATGTCGTTGGTCCTATTGCACTCAAGACCATGATGTGCATGCTACATGACAAGTTCGATAGAGGTTCCAGATCATTATACCTATATACTACGGAGGCAAGAGTTCGATTTCGAAAGGATGCCACCACGGAGTATGCAGACACCATAGTAGAACACCAAGCTTGGCATCAGTTCACCACCAACGATCACCAAGAGGATGTCAACGAGTTAGTCTTCCCACAAATGTTTGAGTCTCAGTTATGTCTTGTATGGCTTACTCTAGCCCATTTTTGTCTTACATGGGTACATGTGCAGATTGTATTGTAAACATGTTGTAAAGTGAAAGACCAAGTGTCAATAGTAGAATGTAAATAGTCATGTGTAAGTTTAAGAGTCATGAGGGTAGCTCAAGAGTCACAAAGGGGAATGTCAAGGGTCAACCCACCCACCCTTTTCTATATATAGAACCTCATAACTCATTGTATAGGCTTTTGGGAGCCAAGCCTCTGATAGGTATAACTTAGAGAAAGCTTGGAGTGTATTATAATGAGCCTTGGCTTCTCCACAGTGCAGAGTGAGTACATTTCTTTGGAGGATCAGGTGGTAGTGACTACAACGTTCCAATATTGGGGCTAGTGGCTATCATAAAAAAGAGCCAACACGTTTGATGCATGCATTGTTATTGTAGTCTGACTATTCTGTTTACTCTAACAATGTATGTACTTATAACTTATGCATGTATGTATGGACTATTTCATATATATTTGTATGAATCTATTCGAAGTGTGTTGTTGGTTTAACTCATCACTTTGGATTGTCAACTATTCTGCTTTCCATCTTGTGATGTCTTTCATCTCGTGTGTTCCCTTTCAAGATGTGTACTATTATAGGTCTCTAAGGGGAAAACTCCTCTACCCTTCCATGTTGTTAGATCCTTTCCATGCATCTTCCATGACTTGTTTCAAGGTCACACCCTTGCTTCCAACAGGGACATATTACTTACCTCTGCGCGCAATAGCAGTCAAGGTGATACCGCATTACCCACTGCTGGGACTCCTACTCGAAACAGTCTGAGGTCTAGTTGGGACTTCTTACTGGGGAGTTCCCCTAACATGTTCATGGGTCCAACACCATCAACATTTATGGCGCTAGAAGGAGGGATAGATGCAAAGATGAGTCCTCACAATCTATTTTGAATCTTTGTATATTTACCATGACTAACCGCATAATTTCTCTTACGAAGTGTATGTCTTATGGAAATAACTTTGAAATCTCAGAAGAGCTCTAGGATGAATTGTCACGTGACACATACGGTGGTGAAGGAAAAGCAACCTTGCTTAGACACATAGTTGCCTTAGTAGGCTCCTGTGAAAGGCATGAAATCCATGATGATTACATGACCTATGCGTTGTTATCATTCATGCTTCGAGGGAACCCACTGCTATGGTGTGTCACACCACTCGAGAAATGTATTCACTCCTTCCATCAGTTGTTCATAGAGATAGTCGTGCTTTCAATCATTTTGACCATAAAACACTCAAGAAAGAAATTCTGAAATTACAAAAAGCACCTGATGAATCTATTGAGAAATTTCACACACGGTTTTGTAATCTTGCATTTCAATTTCCTTAAGATGAAATTGATTGAGAATTTCTCGATGGAAGATTTAAGTATCTTATTTACATATCCAAAAATTTGCAATTCTTAGAATCATTGTTGGACATTGGATAACCAACACTCCCCGTGTGTTTCGTGACATGGACTAACTACCTCTCGTGGATACTTATCTCTGGTGATGTGATCGTTGACTAACACCTAGCGGTTTTGGTCTAACGACAATTGTGATTCCCAAAAAGTGGTATCAGATCATAGGTCACGAGTTTGATACACACCCGACTCACGTTGGGGGGATGATTGTTGGACATTGGATAAACCAACACTCCTTGTGTGTTTCACGACATGGACTAACCGCCAATCGTGGATAATGGTGATGCAATCGTTGACTAACACCTGTGGGTTTTGGTCTAATGGCAATCATGATTCCAAACAATCATTCCAACCCCTCCCTATTGACAAGGTTAATCCTCTTTGCAGATAGAGACAATCCCTTTAGCCTAATGAGTGGGTCTAGCAACTGAAGTGACAATCAACTAGACATCTTCCTAGGTTATAATTGAAAAGTAGAACGAAAGAGATGACCTACCTCGTTCTAATGTTAATTTGATTTCTTTTGTTGAAAGCCTCAAACTGCTTGTGTCACGGACTTGTTCCTACTTCTCTCAGTGTTTATGTACCTTCACAAGTA
The DNA here is from genome assembly GCA_000404065.3 of Pinus taeda. Classification (NCBI taxonomy): domain Eukaryota; kingdom Viridiplantae; phylum Streptophyta; class Pinopsida; order Pinales; family Pinaceae; genus Pinus; species Pinus taeda. Next base: position 64,792 of record APFE030412794.1, read on the forward strand.
ATCAAGAGACAACAAAGCATGCCAAAACCAATAGCAAATCCAATAACAGCCTACTTAATTGGTCAAGGAATGCCAAGCTAATACATACATAAACATATATATTTTGGTAAGATGAACTAACAATTGTATATTATTTAAAGAATAAGGGGAGGCTTACAACCATAGCCTTGATGTTGAAAGGCTCTCCTTGAGTGGTAATCCAAGTCCAAGCCAAGAAACCATCCAAACATTCCTCCAAGTCTAATGAATAGCCTCTAAGCAAAAGCTCAACATAGGGGTGCAAATGGACATAGACCAACCATTTGGGAATGAGAGAGGAGGAACTTATAGGCAGGGAGAGGGATCTAGGACTTCTTTAAAGATAATATTAGGCCCACATCTCAAGGAGGTAGCTCACAGGGATAAGACAAAGAGGTAAAGTTAGGAGGATTCGACCTCATGTATGCGAAACCACCTCCAGCTCACCGCTCTAGAAGCTTCTAGATCACGAAGATTCTCATCCTCTTTGGAAAAATTACATTTTTTGGATCATCATAGGTATGACAAGGAACTGAGTGATGCCATCGTGGGTCAAACACGTGCAACAGGTGACCATCATAGTTTTGAGCTTCATAAGACCGATGACCATCATTTTAGGGTTTTAAGAGCTATTTCTTCAAGGAAAGCTCAAGACAATTTCCAGGCAAAGTTAAAGGAGAGATCTGAGTTGTATACATAGATGAGTATACTATATAATGGTCATGTTTCGAGCACTTCGGGGTATGTCATAGGGAACTGCAGGAGGCGTGATAAAATACTATGTAACAAATGCCCCCTAAAGCATGAAGGTAGAAAAAGGAGTGATGGCTGAGATGCTTTATGAGCTTTTGGCAAGGACAAGGACACACAATGTCAGGAGACCTGTAAATCAAGGACGCATATACATATACATATCTGAGACAAAGACATGAATCCATAGCATGGACGAAGCCATCCGGATGAAGAAGACTATATGAAAAGGTCCATGGTATGGGTGCAACCATCTAGATAACAAGGATCATCATAAATATAAAGTCTCACGGTATGGTCATAGCCATCCGTATAGTAGAAACATGTATACAATCATGAATGACATATAACTCCATGCAACCTGAGTCATTACAGACAAGATCAAGGTCTTGCGCTCCATCCCGACCCAATCAATGTACGAACCTAACATGTGAATAAAAGTGTTGAAGTCGAACATGCTAGAAAACCACTTGATTACCGGCCAATGATGTGGACCGTTAATAGGTGAGAGAGAAATCACCAATAATGACAATGGATTTCAAGGTACAACCATACAATCCATGAATGTGATAATGAAGCTAAGGTCAAATACTCATGGAATCACCCGATCGAAAGTCAATAATGAAGACCTATCATCAGATGTGAAGAACTAGCCATTAGGGCGTGCCAGCTCTAAGGTACTAAAAGGGAGTTTCTAGATCATCTTCCTATATAATGAGCTAAATTCAATAAGAAGTGACTTGTCGAAGAAGGGCAATGATGAATCCCCCATCATCGACATGAAACAAGGAATAAAGTGGAATAATATTTAGGACTATAGCAATGACTAAAACAATGTACATGTAAATAACTCCATATTGGATTTCTCTTGAATATTAGCAACATGACTTTGGAGTGTGGCAACATTTGACTCGACATAGGAATAAAGATCATGATGACAGAATGGAATAGTCAAATGAGAGGCAAAATGGATCACCCAAACCTGGGAAGAAAGTCACTGAGTGAGGATATCGCAAACCCGACATGAGAGCAAAAGAGTGTCATGTTCAAGAGCGACATGCTTCTTATACAAAGGATGTCTCATTTTCATTTTCCCTCGCTATTTCTAGTGAGTACCCCAATTATTTTTATCACAAGCTTGAAGGGGATAGCATATGCTTGTCATTTAAGTTCATTCTTCAAATGAATCCATCCGAGTAAGTTTTATGAGCCCTGGGAAAGAGAAGCTCGGTCTTATCATGGTGATGATTCTTTCGTTGTAACATTTTAACCTCGATGTAAGAATAGCTCAATATATTTTTCATATTTAGAGAGTTCGAAAAAGAAACGGAAAAGAAAACTCCATCATGTCCCTTTTCAGAATTTGTCCCTTGAACCCGAAAAGGTAGAAAACAATATCTGAGGGAACCTTTTGACCATGTCGACCAAGGTGTACATTTTTCGTGAATAGTCAATCTCAGCCCGAAAAAGGGGTAAACTTATATTGAGGTGACATCGATTCATTTACTTTAACGAGTTCAAAAGGACAAGTACTCGACAATCTTTTCAATTTTCAACAGTCAGAAAAGAGCTCAAAGATGACTCTAGGGGGTTCCTTTTTCATTTATTTAATGAGTCCAAAAAAGAGATAACATAAAACTTGCAATATTCAGTCAATGATGATCACTGTTCACATTGAAGGTACATGTAACTATACAAGAAACACACCCATCACTGATATCAAGAGAAAATATTAAAATATTACGAAAATATCAACAAAAATGACTTGCAAAACTTATAAATAGGCAAAAGTAATTTTATTTTTTACAATTTTACCAAAGTGAGTTCTGAAAGTGCATTTTGTGCCCTAATTCTCTTGATTTTCTAGTGGCTGTAGAGGGAGATCCAAGGTACCGTTTGTAGTATACCTAGGGGGGATAGTATGGGGTACAGAGGGAGGTACCCAAGGGAATAATGCAATAATGAGATGGGCCATAGTTAATAAATAAAGTGGTTAACCCACATCATCTAAGGGACCACAAGTAGTTAGTTGTGTTTCTAAGAATAAAAACATTCATAACACTTCCTGCTGTACTATGACCAAGCGAAAGAGGAGCAACATCAAGAAGTAACAGGTCTTGTACATCCATTGCCTCCTCCACTTAGAATGGCAGCTTGCAATGCAGCTCCGTAAGCAACAACCTCATCAGTGTTAATGCTTTTGCAGAGGTCAATCCCATTAAAGAAGTCCTACAACAACTGTTGTGCTTTGAGAATTCCTACCAACCAAAACAATATCATGGATGAATCGATTACCATCTTAGCATCTCAAACACTTTTCTATAGGTTCCATGCACTTTGTAAATAGATCCGTATTCAGTTCTTCAGACCTAGCTTTAATTATGGTTGAATAAAAGTCAGTGCCTCCATATAATGAATCAATCTTTGTGGTTGTCTGAGCAGTGGATGAAGAAGTCCTCCTCAGCAACAACGTTTTGATGCTCATGCCAAGCAGTTTATCAAGACCAAAATCTAGTTCAATGGTTCAATCCATTCCCACATAATTTTTTTCGACATATATGATCTTGCTGAACGTAGGTCCCATTCCAATCAGGACTGACTTCATTCTCAACTCTGAAATCCGTGTGCATAATGAGAAGATTCATAAGACTTGAGATGAGTTAGAAACATCTTTTGTTGTGTTTCGTTTTGGCATTGCTAAGGATCAAAATGTTAGGATGGAAGTGCATAATGTGAAGAAGTGATTGGGTTTACTTGTTTTTCTTGGGTGAAGACTAGCTGGAATAAGCTAGCTGATTTGGCAATTGACTTTTCAGCTCGGGATAAGCTTGTTTATTGTGTTGTAATCATCTTTCATGTATAACAAAAAGAGATGTGATTATTGTCCCAAATTTGGAGTCTGGATCTGATTTAATCGATCTGTTTCATTGATGTGTACTTGCTGATTCATTATGATTCATTATGCTGATGTAATAAACAGAATTAAAAATCCACTGAATGTTTAGCTGATTTAGTATGATTTATGTGTACTTTAAGATATATATTTATTGTTGGGCAGTTTTGTTTGTGGAAATTTTCCATCTATATTATTGAAAAGTATGATATCAAATAGCCAAACAAAACAAGTAAATGGACGAATCTTCAATATTTGTTGCAATTTATCCAATGGAAAAGCTTGAACACAATTGTATCACCTTGGGGAATGAAGTTTCAAGATGGCAGCCAACAATCCTTTTGGGAAGGGCCCTTTAACTCTTCAAGATGTTCTCTACTAACTAAAAAATGATGAAGAAAAATGTTTGTTGAATAGTCCAAACAAGCATGAGGGCTATGATCTTATAGAAGAATCAGGGGGTTTTATGAATTCCAAACCAATTCTTGCAGCATAATCTTCCTCTGATTTTTTATTATCCAAATGCATGCTCACGGCTTCCTTTTATAGCTAAAAATGGTGGTTGATAAAAGACTAGTTCAAGTGTGAAATCTCTATATATCCATCGGAGAGGGTTGTTTACCAGCACAAGATGCCCCTTAATGGGCTTGTGAGATTTTCGATTCACCCTTCTCATTTAGGAGCAGAACAATAGCTCACATGAACCAATAGATTGACAAGGTCCAGGGAATCAAACATCATGAACAATGAGACATATCAAAAGCCCCAGAAGGGTATGGAAGTCGCTGTGCCCCCATTACACCAATCACAGTAGGGACACCCCGCTCCAAATCAAACTGCACTTGGGCTTCATGTGAATACGTTGGTGCAAATGACATGGTCAAAAAACATTTCTCTTCAAGAGAGATGCACCCCAGCTTGCCACCTAAGCATGCCATAAGGATTTTTGGTCAGGGCATATCTTCAAGCTCAATAAGATCATTGCAAAAACAAAATATGGGAATCCCTTCAAAATTGATGACCACTTTTGTGCACTTTTGAGCACAAGTAAGAAAAAGTTTGTTGCAGAACCAAAACTAGCAAGCTATATGCTTCAAACATACCCCACAGCCTGTGTCCAATGTAGTCCTGATAGTACCATCAGAAATAGGTATCACTTGAGCCAGCTCATCAATATACTTATCCTCCCCTTGAGGAAACATCGTTCCTCAACCGGGAAACTTGAACACATCACCTTCAAATTGAACCCATTCAATTTGAACAGCCTTCTCCACTGATCAAAACTGATATTATATTAGCTAAATAGCTCTCCAGGTGAGATACCTGGAGAGTGCCAAAGCACTACACACACAATACACCATTCTACAATCAGGAGAACATCCTAGTTCATATAGGCTTTCTCTCAATCAGGGTAGTTTCAACCACTCCCTAGATAATAGGATTTCAATCCCATCTAAAGAAACAAACACCTAAACAATAATCTAAGTTTAGCTTTCTCCATTAATTTCAACACTCCCACTTAATGGAGAAAGGGTACTGAACAATAGCATACGCCCGTTGGTCTCAGTCTCAGCTAGGCTTACAATTAAAACATGAAACAACTTGGTAACAGAGTTTTCATTTTAGTCTTCTTGCAGCAGAGCCCATACTTGTTTATCTTCAATCGAGGCTTCATCTCTGCGTTCCTCGCCATGAGGTAGTGATATCTCTTCACCTCATTTCTTCCCCAGAGACGAAATGCTTGAACTCTTATCCTCCTCAATCTTGATTGTAGGCTGGTAATTGATAGTACTTTAGAATGTACAAGCTTGGTAGAAGAAATTTTCTTCTCACTACTTCCGATGTCCAACAACTAAACGTTAGTCATGTTATCTTCAACATTCATGAAAACATGATAATTTGAATTTTTTCTAGCTTTGTCTTCTTCTACCAAGTCTTTGCAATCAGCTTCATGTGGCTCGTCCAATTGATCTTCAACACTTTGTTCCTCTTCACACCCTTCCTGAAGATCAATTCGTGAATCTTGCACAACAGATTATGCCTCTTGATTCTCGTGGTCATCAACAGAATCGTATTGCTTTTTTGAAATTTCTTCTGACTTCAACACACTACCCATGCTAATTCCAAGTGCCAACATGAGAAAATCATCATCATTAGAATAAAAAATATCTAAAAAAATAGACATGTTTTTAAGGTCCAGCTTATCTTGCTTCGAGATTTCTTCTTGGACTCCACACAGTCCTTGAGCTCCAACAACCCCGTTACCTCGCAGGCGGGAAACTTCTCCCTTTGGCAGCTCTTTAACTGTAGAACCTTGTAGATTGTGGCTTCTATGCAATGCAAGTCTTAGTGCCGTTTGCTCTGGTGACGAGCAACTACACGACCTCTCACAAGCTGGAAACACTATCAGTGTCTAGTTCTGATGCACATATTTCTGAAGATGGGTTCAAATCAGGACAAATCTACTGGCAACAATACCTGATCGTTGCTATCCAAATGCTCCCTTCTTTAATTAAAAATGATCACTCCTTTCCCTTCTTTTTTTTTAAAACAATCCCCCGAGTGTTTTAAAAATAAAAATAAAATAAAATTCAAGTTTAAAAAAAGGGGGGGGGGGGGGGGGAGGAGTGATTATTTTTAATTAGAGAAGGGAGCATTTGGATAGCAACGATCAGGTATTGTTGCCAACAGATTTGTCGTAATTTGAACCCAGAAATATGTGCATCAGAATTAGATACTGATAGTGCTACCAGCTTGTGATAGGTCATGTAGTTGCTCGTCGCCAGAGCGGAGGGCACTAAGACCTGCGTAGCATAGAGGCCATAGTCTACAAGGTTCTACAGTTGAAGAGCTACCAAAGGGAGAAGTTTCCCGTCTGCGAGGTAACGGAGTTGTTGGAGCTCAAGGACCGTGTGAAGTCCAAAAAGGAATCTCGAAGTGAGATAAGCTGGACCTTAAAAACATGTCTATTTTTTTAGATATTTTTGATTCTGATGATGATGATTTTCTCATGTTGGCATTTGGAATTAGCATGGGTAGTGTGTTCAAGTCAGAAGAAATTTCAGAAAAACAATACGATTCTGTTGATGACCACAAGAATCAAGAGGCACAGTCTGTTGTGCATGATTCACGAGTTGATCTTCAGGAAGGGTGTGAAGAGGAACAAAGTGTTGAAGATCAATTGGACGAGCCACATGAAGCTGATTGCAAAGACTTGGCAGAAGAAGACAAAGCTAGAAAAAATTCAAATTATCATGATCTCATGAATGTTGAAGATAGCATGACTGACGTTCAATTGTTGGACATTGGAAGTAGTGAGAGGAAAATTTCTCCTATCCAGCCTGTCATAATTTTGAGAAGGGAAAGAATTAGAATTAAAGCTTTTCATCACTTGGGAAGAAATGAGGTGAAGATACATCACTACCTCTGATACCATGATAAAAACTAATATTATATTAGCTAAATAACTCTGCAGGTGAGATACCTAGAGAGTGCCAAAGCACTACACACACAATACACCATTCTACAATCAGGAGAACAACTTAGTTCATATAGGCTTTCTCTCAACCAGGGTGGTTTCAACCACTCCCTAGATAATAGGATTTCAATCCTATCTAAAGAAACAAACACCTAAATAATAATGTAAGTTTCGCTGTCTCCATTAATTCCAACATCTACTGTAAGACATTTATAGAGAACATTAGCACAAGGCACAAAGTCATGGCTCTTTGGCCATGGAAATGGATTTTTGAATCCTCTCGGAGCAAGAATGAGGCAATGTAGCTTCTCATCCTCAGGTGGGCAATTCCTCTCTCTGTATATCATATTATTGCTAGGGAATTATCTCAATAGAATGTCATAGCTCGCTTTTGGTCATGGAAAGGCTTGTAATCAATGTATTTGGCACTACAAGGTTCAAATACTTTTTCTTTGGATTCAGGAAGTTCAATATTATCTCCTTCATTGTGGTGAGTCTCGCACAGTTTGTCAGTTTGGTGATTTCCTCTGCAATCCTATGGTCCTTTTGGCACTACAAGGTTCAAATATTTTTGTTTTGGATTCAGAAAATTCAATATTATCTCCTTCATTGTGGTGAGTCTCAAAACTTAGAGACAAAGTTGCACAGTCTGTCAGTTGGTGATTTCTTCTGCAATCCTATGGTCCTTTTCCAAAGCCACTCTTCTGCGAAGCACCCAATATGTAGAAAAACAGCATAATCCCAAAACAATAAAGATAGAAACATAACTCCTGGTCCTCCTGACTGCTGAATTTGTTCTCGGCCTCATCTTGAATTTGTTTTTGACCTCATCTTGTATCTGTTAGAGGACAAGAAAATGAACGAATTATTCAAATATCTACAAAATCTAAAGGTACTTGACAAGAAAATGAAGGAATTATTCCAAAATCTATGAATTCAAAAGGTCCCACTGTATCATAATGAAGGAATTATTCCAAAATCTATGAATTCAAAAGGTCCCACTGTATCATAATGAAGGAATCATTCCAAAATCTATGAAGTCAAAAGGTCCCACTCTATCATAATGTAGACAAGCAAAACCAAAAATCAGACAAAATAAGAAGCAAATGAGGGAAATACATTCTCTCATCATGAAGCCAAAGCCAAGATAAGCCTGTTAAACATCAAATTCATGTTCAAAACACGTGGGAGAACATAACTTAACCCAAGCCAGAAGCCCAAAATATTAGCAAACGAAGGAGAACACATCTGCCCATCATTTAACATGCATATTGTCCAGGAGTTGAGTCTACAAACTGATATTAATTAACGAAAAGTGGCATTTTCTGTTGAAACACTACCCGTTGGAGCCATATTTATACTATTGAATGTGGCATTATCTGACTAAATATTCAGTCAAGGTAAAAAATAAATAGATGGATTCAGACCATCCACACTGTGTGCAGATACTGACCAGGAATCTAAAGAACTGAAGCAAGAGGAGGCAACCAAATCATGATCTTAATAAAATAAAGGAGATGCAATAAAATAACTGCCAGTAGAACAAATAACAATTACAATAGATTACGAAAAACAATATTGTATAGTTTTCTTCTGGTGATGAATAATTTCCTATAAGGGTGGCGATAACATGAAATCTCTGAGGTTGAAATATGCAGTAGCGTATATATGACAATTGCCTATCTCTGTCAAATTGTAGTCCAGAGAATGAAAAAAAAAAAAAGACAATGAGAATTATCCACATTTGCCTTCTTCTCAATGAAAATAATTGCACAAGAATCCATTACGCATAAAAATGATTTGAAAATAGATAAATGAATTCAAAATGTGAACAACACACGTATTTTGTGATTAATTGGAAACAACTGCCAGTGACATAACAGCATAAGCATAAGTATTCATTGTTTGAACAAGACAGTTTTCGATCAATAGTTGCATAACCAAATTCTCGTCTAGCTTTAACTGCATTGCTGTAAATCATGACCCAAACCTAGTATGACAAAATGTTCTCTAATTTGCTATCATCAATAACTTAATTAATTTATGACATGAAGAAAACGAAAACGATTTCATGTATATGGAAATATATTTGCTTTCTTGCCTACTCTCTTAAGATGGGGTTTTCACAAGGATATTTAAGATTGGCTAAATTGCTTTTCTGTTCCGACCAAGAGTTTTCCATTAATTGACTGAAACATTTTCTGTTAGAAATGCAAAGTTCTATGTTCATTGGCATGCACTTACAGCATAAGGCACCAGTGTGAATGAAATAATTTCCACACAAATACCACCTGAATATATCAATCGCTATTTTCTGTTTGTAACTCAACCAAAAGCATTCCTGATCAAACTGCCATCTCATGAGCTGCCCTAAGATTGATCACAACGCACGAAATGCATTACTTAAATGAATTGCATTAAATATTATCAGGTCTAGACCGGTGGCAACTGAAAGTAAATTCATCCTCGTTTACTTAAATGAATTGCATTAAATATTATCAGGTCTAGACCGGTGGCAACTGAAAGTAAATTCATCCTCGTTCATGAAGGAGATTACAACATCAGTCGCCCCTCAGCTGTGGCACAAAGAAGGTGGGTGGTAATTTTGAGTAGCTACAGGGCCAAATTTAGATAGAGCAAGAGGTACGGATAAAGAAGTCAACAGCTCCAACCCCAGCTCCTGAAAGGCTGACAGTGAAAATGGTAGCAATGCCATGAATTCTGATAACAAAAGTTAATGGGATTAAGTTCTGGTCTGGTTTTGGATCTGGGGCTTCAACTTTCAGTTGGAGAATTTGTTCTAGCTCCCCCAATGGAAGGCCGCTTAGGTAATCCTTTGTTTTAATTCCACAAACCCTGCCTCGCAGGCTTCTGTTCATGTTGTTTACATAGTACAAGTTACTGAGCATAAGTATATAGAACAGACATGATCAAGGAGTCTCGTTTGTATGGACAGAAGCCTGCGAGGCAGGGTTTGTCAAATTAAAACAAAGGATGGTTAAAACTGCAATTAGAATGTTTTAAGATCGGAAAAAAATAATTTCATGTAAGAATAGTCATGTTTTTGCTGAGAATGGAGAAATCATTAGGAGAGTTGATGAACTTCCTGATGTCGATCTCTTCAAAGTGGAAGCAAGTGCCGGACTTCTTTGCTGAGATTGTTGAATTCCTTAGCTCCCGATCGTCACCAGAAGACTATGAAAGGTGGAAGCATAGGCGGCTAGTGGTGCATGGAATGAATTATCAGTTGATTTCCAGGCATCTTATAAGTTGGCAATGAATGGGATTCTGCACAGATGCGTATCAGATCATGAATGGCAGGTAGTATTGTGGGAGGCCCATGATGGCTAAAGTAGTGGGCATTATGGTGGGAAGGCTAATAGGTTAAAGGCACTGCATGCAAGGCTCTAGTTGCGAAATTTGTTTGTGGATGTTGTGGAATATGCGAATCAGTGCAGCATCTGCTAGCATATGGGATGGCCATCTGTGTGAGATGAAATGCCATTGCAACCAATTGTGGTCAGTGAGTTGTTTCAGTGTTTGGAAATGGACTCTCTTGCTCTGCCAGTTGTAGGCAGAGTGATGCTGAAGTCAAAGCTACAGCAGACGCAATATTTGGTGTGTACCAAAACCTACTGTGCCAAATCCAGTCGTGTGGAAGGCTATGAACTATGCATGTGGAGCGGGTGCTGATTGTAAATCTATCCGTACAAATGGACCATGCTATTCACCTGACACATGTTGAATTTGTAATTTCAACCGCGCGCGGGCAAATATTTAATGCACCTAAAAACCACCCAGCAAAACCACCGAACCACGTGGAGGCATTTCGCAACGCTTGTGGTAAAAAGGGGTTTTTGTCAGAGGGCCTCCGAACACCCCAACCAGCTGCCACGCGTCCAGTGTACGAACACAAAACCACACTCTCCCCGGACGCTAAAGTTCGTTTGTTTTGTCTGAGGTTGGTGAGCGAATTGCGTCCGATCAGGTCAACGGACAATCATTGTCAACAACCTGCCCGAACTTTATTTTTACTATTACCGCACGTTTTATTTAATGTTTTTAATAAATGTGTCATAAACTTAGGTAAAAGACTTTATGTCTTCATACGGCATGTATGGGCACGAATTTAAAATAGGCATGGGCATAAGTAGTTGTTTTAATTTTAATGTTTTTTTATTATTCACGAGGGGTCGCGTAAGTTTAGTTTTTACGGAACATGTAAAACCATTTTTTTTTTGTGGTTGACCATTCTGAAAGTGTAAGTGACTGCGTAATTTTTGCACACGATGAGAAGAGAAACAGGGCTCCGCAGCAGCCAATGAAAACCAAGGATTGTATTGCAATGTTTGAAATGTATGAAACGCAGCAGCGTGAATTTGTCTTTGTGATGTAAAAAGAAAAAGAATGCACAGTAGTGCAGGAGAAGGAGAAGTGAATGAAGAAAACCAGTGGGTTGTTTTGTTTCAAATCCATGAGTTGTTTCACATAGGTGAAAAGGTAAATGAGTAAAACTCTGTAATTTTGTTTTCACACAGCAGTGAATGTAAATGAAATATTTACACACAGTGGTGTAAAATTTCATAGGAGGCAGAGTAACTTTTGTAAAAATGTTTTGGTGAATCTCTCTGAGTGAAAGAGGATGAATATGTAAGTCATTTTGTTTTAATGAATAGAAATCATTTTATGGTGGTGAAATACTCTGTCCTGTGTAATTATTTTAAAAAAGATTTCTCTGTGTAAAAGATCTTGGAGCAAAGGAAACAGAGCATTGCCTCTGTGTTTTTATTTTGTGGTTTTGGTATTTTCCCATCCCAAACATTTTAAAAATACCCCACAGCTGGCGAATTTCAGCTCAGCCCTGACGCCCATGACTTCGACGAAATGCAAGGTCCGAAGAGTGTTGGCTCAGAATATCTTGCAATAATTTCGCCACACATCTACACGGATCTCGAGAACCGCTTTCCCATAAGGGCAGCTTGGTGGCCGATCAGTGAGGTCAGAAATCTTAAGGAGTGTCATTCCGCTTGGATTAACGCGGCAATCCCAAATCCACGGTTTTCGATCTTTGTTTTTATTGCAGGAAGCCCGCGCAATGGTAACCTTTTTCAAAGGAAAAAATCAAGAAACATTTCTTCATTATAAATGAGGAAAGTTGTACATTTCCGTGGTTCGTTTCCATCCTATAATAACCAAAATTATACTCAAAATTCATTAGATAGAATCCCACTAAGATATGGAACCCCACTAAGATATGGGAGTTGTGAAACAACTATTTTGGCAGATCATCATCACAATAAAAATATTAAACACTTATGCATTATCAGAAATATTAAAACAAACAGGCCATACACTTATGCATTACTAGAAATATTAAAACAAACAGGCCAAACAGGCCATACACTTATCTATTATTAGAAATATTAAAACAAACAGGCCATACACTTATGCATTACTAGAAATATTAAAACAAACAGGCCAAACAGGCCATACACTTATCTATTACTAGAAATATTAAAACAAACAGGCCATGGAAACACCCGAGGGGAAAGTTGAAAAAAAAACAAGTATCATATTTCAAAAAAACAATGTTCACATATGTTTCTAACAGTGATATATTCAAATGACATAAACTCAAGGCAAAGAGACAGAGATAGACCATGCTTGAAAAGAACATCCGCTTCAAGGTTTTGTTCCTAGAATACATGATGGAAGGAGACATCGATTAAAGTTGCCTTTAAGTCCCAAATCTGAAACATGGAGGGGACCTCTGGATCATTCTTGCCCTAAACCCACTAAATCAAGGTAAGAGAATCCCCAATGATCGGAATCCTCTCCATGCCCAATCATGAAGAACGTTGCAGAGCTCCCCATTGTTTCCGCTACTTCCAAACAAGCAAAATCGATAATGAGATGAGGGATCTATTCTCAAGAACACACCACAACCACATTTGCCTCTAGAGGCAGCCCATCGAAATAATAGATGTGCCTTTAGAGGCAGCCAATCGAAATAACAGATGGGGAAGATACTAGTGAGGTCAACAAGAAAAATAGATCGATAATTTGCCTTAGGGATCTAAGGACCAACTTCCATGAAGTAGGCAACAATTTTCAAGGTAACCTAATTTATATCCGAAAATTTGTCTTTGAATATAACATCGTTTCTAGCACAATGGAAATCTATGCCACAAATTTGCATGAGGTTTCTACTCAGCCTCTCGAACCCATTTTCCCTCATGGAATGTGATAAGAGGCCTGATCTTGGACTAGAGGTAAGGAGGGAAGGGGTTCCAAGGAAAAACCATTTGGTTGTGAGGTTTTTCATCGGAAGTGGGGTTTTTTTTTGCAAAACCCAAAAAAAAATCATCGATCCTCATAGGGGTTCGAGCTGTGAATTTGGTATTTGATCTCATGCAGAAAATCCAAAAGAGACTAGGTCAAGAGTTTCAAAATATGATTTATGCGGGAAGATCCCTCCAAGATGACTTTATGTTGCAATACTACAACATAAAACTAAACTCCTTCATCATCATCAATCTGCAGCTAAGGGGAGATTTGGTTGGTCTCAGTAACCGTAAAGGACTAGTTTCTTTTAAGGATGTAGTGCATAGAAAAGTTGAGTCATAAAACAAATTTGATCCAAATATCAATATTCCTCGACCTTACATTGTGAAATAGATTAAACAAGCTCTGACAATGACAATAAATATTCCAAAGTTACAAAATGGTTCTCCACCCTCTAATATCGACCAGTCATTTGTAGATTTAATGGGTTTTAGCCAAAACCAAAGGATCTACATCATTGTGTAGGCACACATTGGACCTCAAATTGTGAAATCCATCTGTCTGCTCCACGAGCTTTTTTGTTGTACAATTTGATACCTTGAAGGATGTGCACTTTGCTCTAAATGAGGGTCCATGGTTTTGGGCAGCACAAAACTTTTAATAACTCCTTGGTTTCCAAGCTTTGATGCCAACACCATGGTGGTCTCCAAAATGTTTATTTGGGTCAGAGTACACAACTTTCCTCTTCCCTTTTGGCACCACCAAGTTTTAACACGAATTGGAAATACTTTGGGGAATAATGTAAAGACAATTATCGAAAGACTACCAAAAAGTTTTTTTACCCTTGTTAGGATATGTGTAGAAGTAGACCTTAGTAAGGATTTACGTGTTCGTATCCACTTGATTCATGACAGTCTTCAGTGATCCACGATTTAGATTTTGAAAATAGGATTTTTCCGGCATCGTACATGTTTTCAAACAAGACATCTACAAAATACATGTCCATAGCCAAAGAAATACTCAAAAAGAAAAAGGAAACAACCCCAAAAGCCAAAGGGCTAGCAATTTCGGGAGCAACTTTCCTCAAACGAAGATGATGATGAAACAATGGGAAATCTGATGGATGCTTAGAATCTATAAGGAACACTCGTGGAGGGAGGAGCTAAGCAAAAAGGAACAATGTCTCAACACATGCAAATGATCGAAGTTGCAACAACCATGATTCCAGTGTAACATATCAAAATGCCTCTATCTGAAAAAGAGATGGGAGGCATTAAGAGACCACATGCATCTAAGTGTTTGGACTCGGACAAAGAGGCCTCTTCGAAGGTGATAGAGAACCAAATGGAAATGGTGGAAGAGGATCAACTAGAAATTGTAAATTCCACTCCCAATGAAAGAGTCTCGCACAAAGTAGTAAAAAAGAAATGTACACAATGGTAGTTAAGTGTCCATACACTTACCCCCAAAATATATTTTTTTATAGTTATTTCTTGGGCTTTTGATTTCTTGGAGCTTTATGTTCAATTTTTTGTAGGTCTTTTGGCTAACATGATTGAATGCTCTCGACCATTTGCAAAATGTAAGTTTGTCCTTATTTTCAGGTTGAATAAAATTACGATTTTTTCTTAGGGAGAAATTATATATATATATATATAAACGATATTTTTAGAATATTTTACACATATTTGTATTTCAAAAAAATTAATAAATTGAAATTAAATTAAATACTTAACTTAACTTATATTATTTTCAAAATATTATTTATTTATTAAATAATGTGATTCATGAAATAATTAATATAATATACCTAATTTATGGTTTGAGTAAAAATTAAAAAGCATCTAAATTATCAAAATCACAAGAAAATTAACGAAACACCATTCTGACTCTTCTTCTTATTGTCATGACAGAGAATGATGATACTTACGGTTACAAAGGGATGGTTTGTCGCTACAAAAACATGATCATTATAACTTTTCAAGACGTGGAATTTCTTCGGTTGCTTATTGCCAATCATCCCTTGGTTGATAAATGTAGTAATGCCACTGACTTGCGTGCTTCTTAGCTTCTCAACAATATTCGGTCACCATTCTCTATCTCGACAAAGCAATGTCGTCCTTAAACTTGATTTAGTATAAGGCGAGCATTCTTTATCTCCAACAAAGCAAAGTCCTCTTAACTTGACTTGATATCAACGTTGGTTTATTCATTCCAATTTCTTTTAATGGAAATTAAAAGATTTTTATTGAGGGAATTTTCATCACGGGATGGCTAGGGTTTTCGTCTGCACGGGGTTGACCACTGCCGTGGAGCTCCAATCCGTCCTTGATTCTCTTGTTGGTCACAATGGTGCCCATCTACGCCCCTGTCAAGTATATTGATCGGATTTTGTTGGAGCGGATGTGTTTTCTGATAGGCAAAAATCATCTCGTCGACGCTGGCGAATTTCAGCTCAGCCCTCACGACCATGGCTTCAACGATCTGCAAGGTCCGAAGAGTGTTGGCTCAGAAT
The DNA here is from genome assembly GCA_000404065.3 of Pinus taeda. NCBI lineage: Eukaryota > Viridiplantae > Streptophyta > Pinopsida > Pinales > Pinaceae > Pinus > Pinus taeda. The sequence goes on from APFE030412794.1 coordinate 80,731, forward strand.
ATCTTGCAATAATTTCGCCACATATCTACACGGATCTGGAGAACCCCTTTCCCAAGAGGGCAGCTTGGTGGCCGATCTGTGGGGTCAGAAATCTTGAGTGTCATTCCGCTTGGATCAACGTGGCAATGACAAATCCACGGTTTTTGATCTTTGTTTTTTATTGCAGGAAGCCAGCGCAATGATCTTTTTCGGAGAAAAAAAAACAAAACAGAAACATTTCTTCATTATAAATGAGGAAAGTTTTACATTTGAGTATTGGGTTTCCATCCATCATATATGCCCGGTGGCAGGCATAAATAACCAAAATCATATTCAAAATTCATTACAGAGAACCCCACTAAGATATGGGAGCTGTGCAACAACCATTCCAGTACCACGATAAAAATACAGAAGGTATTAAACACCTATGCGCTTGTAGAAATATTAAAACAGATAAGCCATTGAAGGACTTCAAGGGGAGGGCAAAAAAGCCAACTATCATATCTCAAAGAAACTGTGTCCACATATTTTTCTATCAACAATATATTCAAATGACATAAACCCAAGGGAAAGAGACGGCCATGTTTGGAGAGAGCATCGACTTCAAGGTTTTGTTCGCGGAATAAGTGCCGGAATGAGACATCGATTAACTATGCCTTTAAGTCTCAGATCCTAAGAATCCAGTTGCAGAGGGAGGGGACCTTTAGATCATTCTTGCCCTGATTGAATCAAGGTAAGAATCTCTCATGATCGAAATCCTCTCCATGTTTAGCCATGAAAAACATTGCAGGGCTCTCTATAATGGGACCATTTCTGCCTTATGTTATCTTAGCTGCCTCCAAACCAACAAAATAGATAATGAAATGAGGGATCTATTTTTATGAACAATTTTAAAAAACAATTTTAAAGATGGAAAATTTTCTCATTGGCGAATCTCACTAATACCTAACATGCAAGCTATAAAATGTTTATTGATATATTTGTAAAGTTATTCAAGTTTATAATGATTTTATATATAGTCTCTATATAATGTTGGCCATTTTTAAAGTAAAATAATTTTATATTCTTTTATAAAAATTGGAAATTAGCGAATCTTTTTTGTAGAAAAATTATGGAAAATTAGCCCACTAGGCGAAGATTAGCCCCTAAAATTTTTCATGCTCAAGAACACACCACTACCACATTTGCCTCCAGAAGCAGCGCCATTGAAATAACAGATGGGGAAGATACCTATTAGGTCAATAAGAGAAATAGATCGAGAATTTCCCTTCGGGATCTAAGGACCAACTTCCATGAAGTAGGCAACAATTTTCAAGGCAACCTAATTTATACCGAAAATTTGTCTTTTAATATAAGATCGTTTCTAGCTCTCATTTCTAGCACAATGGAGATCTATGCCACAAATTCGCATGAGGTTTCTACGAGCCTCTCGAATCCTTTTTCCCTTACAAAATGTGATAACAGGCCCAATCTGGGATGAGAGGTAAGGAGGGAAGGGGTTTCAAGGAAAAACACATTTGGTTGTGAGGTTTTTCATCTAAATATGGAAGTGGGGTCTTTTTTTTTAATTTTTGTGAAAAACCCATATGGGAAATTGATCCTCATAGGAGTACGTGTTGTGAATTTGGTATTTGATCTCATGCAAAAAATCCAAAAGATATTAGGTATCCTCATGGAGTTTCAAAATATGATTTATGTGAGAAGATCCCTGCAAGATGAGTTTATGTTGCAAGACTACAACATCAAACTAAACTCTTTCATCACCATCAATCGTTGGCTAAGTGGAGCTTTGTTTGGTCCGAGTAACCCTAAAGGACCAGTTTTGTTTAAGAATGTAGTGCATAGAAAGGTTGAGTCATAAAACAAATTTGATCCAAATATCTATATTCTTAGACCTTACATTGTGAAATAGTTGAAACAAGCTCTGACAATGACAATAAATAGTCCAAAGTTACATAATGGTTCTCCACCCTCTAATATCAAGTAGTCATTTGTAGATTTAATAGGTTTTGGTCAAAAGCAGAGGATCTACATCATTGGGTATGCACACATTGGAGCTTAAATTGTGAAATCCATCTGTGTGCTCCACGGGCTTTTTTGTTGTACAATTTGATACCTTGAAGGATGTGCAGTTTGCCCTAAATGAGGTCCATGGTTTTGGGGCAGCATAAGACTTTTTATAACCCCTTGGTTTCTAAGCTTTGATGCCAACACCATGGTGGTCTCCAAAATTTCAGTTTGGGTCAGATTACACAACCTTCCTCTTCCCTTTTGGCACCACCAAGTTCTAATAGGAATTGGAAATACTTTGGGGAATAATGTAAAGACAATTGTGGATAGACTATCAATTTTTTTTTTTACCCTTGCTAGGATTTGTGTAGAAGTAGGCCTTAGCAAGGGTTTACGTGATTGTATCCACTTGATTCATGACAATCTTCAATGGACCCACCATTTAGATTTTTAAAATACGACTTTCTGGTGTTGTACTTGTTTTCAAACAAGACATCTACAAAATACGTGTCCATAGCCAAAGAAATACTCAAAAATAAAAAGGAAACAACCCCAAAAGCCAAAGGGATCGCAGTTTCAGGAGCAACTTTCCTCAAACGAAGATGATGACGAAACAATGGGAAATCGGATGGGTGTTTAGAATCTATAAGGAGCACTTGTGGATGAAGGAGCTAAATAGAAAGGAACAATGTCTCAATGCATGCAAATGATGGAAGCTGCAAAAACTATGGTTCCAGTGTGACAGATCAAAATGCCTCCATCTGAAAAAGAGATGGGAGGCATTAAGAGACCACATGCATCTAAGAGTTCAGATTCAGATAAAGAGGCCTCTTCGAAGGCAATAGAGAACCAAATGAAAATTGTGGAAGAGGATCAACTAGCAATTGTAAATTCCACTCCCAATCAAGGAGTCTCCATACACATACCCCCAAAATGTAATTTTTTATAGTTATTTCTTGGAGCTTTATGGTCAGTTTTTGGTAGGCCTTTTAACTAACATGATCAAATGTTATCGGCATCTACAAAAAGTAATTTTGTCCATGTTTTCAAGTTTAATAAAATTATGAATTTTTCTTAGGCAAAAAAAAAAGATTGTTATTATCATTAATGATAATTTTAGAATATTTGTATTTCGAAAATATTTAAAAAAATTAAAATTTTGAAATATTTCAAAATATTTTGTATTTATTTATTAGGTAATGTGAGCCATAAGATGATTGTCATGCTTAACCTATGGTTTGAGTAGAAATTAAAGGGCATCTAAGTCATCAAAATCACCCAAGGATTAGCATGGTCGAATTTTTGTCCATGGAGTTTTGAACCGATGACTTTTACACGAGAGAGTGCCTTAACAAAATACCATATCATCTCTTCTACGCCCCATAAATATTTTTTTGACTTGTAATATTAAATTTAAAAAGGTATGTTTTTTCTCCCCTCTCTATTTGTAATCTCGCTAATGCGTTGCACATGGCGAGGTATTACACATTTTTTATTAGTTATGTTTTTTTAATTCATGTTGGGTTTTAGGTATTATACATTTTTAGTTGTTTTTGCTTCTTTTTTGTGTTAATGTAATTATAGTTTTTTTGCTTGTGGATATTGTGATTTATGTTAATATTTTTTATTATTTTATTTATTTGTTGATATGTCAATTGTCAAAAATTGTATCAGTAAAATTGATTATATGTGTATTTTTTTTAATAATAAGATTATGTTGTTTTAAATTGAATTGTTAAAGATTCAATTTGTAAATTTGAGTATACTGTTTTTTTTTCTTTTTTCTTTTTTCTTTTTTTATGTTGATTTATATATCATTTTACTAATAATTTTGAAAACAAGTATTTAATTGTAATGTTGGACTTTAGGTATATAGATTTCTTGTATATTTAAATCACTTAAAGTGTCACTCAATCCCTTTCCTTGTTTTTTCATAATGATGCTCTATGCATAAAGGTCGGCTTTTCACATCTAGGTCTCAACTTATTTTCTTAGTCACACATTACATAACACCTTCCTCTACATTGCATTAAGTGTTTTGCATATTTTGGATTTTAACATTGCTTGGCTACCTATTTTTGCAATTGCAAATAACTAATTTAGGCTCATCTACCACATTTTCCTAAATATAATTCTCTTGACCACATGAACATGCCTAAGGATGCCTTATAACTAAACTTTCTTTAAGACCTCCTTGTCCTTGATCATCCTTCCCCTAAACCAACGACTAATAATACTTTTTGGTTTTGTATACCTCAATCTTATGAACCATTACCATTAGGTCAGACGAAAATGGACTTATCCCTTCTCAAAGTTCATCAACTCACTTTTTATAGTTTGCATCTTAAAACCATTCTCACATCACACATTCCCTATAATCATAGCCTTCTTTTCTAACTTGATCAACATTATGCATGCACGGTGTTTTGTGGAAGCAAATGAACTCCATCAACATAATATTATCCAAATTATTTAACAACAACAAATATCTCCATGTCAAAATGTGAAAGAGTCAAAGACTTTAGCTCATGACTCCATTGTTGGCATCTCTTCATTGGTCAATTTCCCCTACTTCCTCATTGTGACAAAAAATGAAGGGTAATAAGCATGTCACACAACCAGGAGAAAGAGCACCGCAATCCCTTGCAATGAAATCCCCTACCTTCCCATCACCATGAATATAGATCCATAGTGTTCATGTGTGATACAATATATTTTTTATCATTAAATGCCTTTTTGGCATGATTCAATGCCACCATTAGAGAAATATATTATGTTTCTTAGGATCCTCTTATTAACATTTTTTAAAAATATTGTTACTTAGATTGGTTAGATACATGTTATGAATTTTGGTAAATATCTTATGTAGTCAACTTACACAAAAATTTCTAGATCATGATAGAAAACAACATCCATCTTGTGTTATGGGTTGTTCATAGTTATAGTTAGATTGTCTTTTATTTATGGATGAGTATGGTAAATGTTGAATTTCCACGACCTTGGGTCTAGGTTAGAGTCTTAAAATCACTGACACTGCCAAACCAAGAATCTCAACCATAAACTACTTTGCACAGTGTAAATATAAAGCAGTAAAACCCATATGCACAATATACACAATTTTAAACAAAATTGTACAATATGTACAATCACCAATCCTCGTTATATTAATCCAAATCTGATAAATACAACAGTCTATGGTTACAAGATACAATGAAAAACTTGGTTGCAACACTTCTATGTCGTATCTTGTCCTGTCAACCCGTCACACCTGTACTTCTCACTAGTAGTGCCTTAGTCCACTAAGGCATCTACACATCGAAACTTCAATAGGGCTGCCTCCTATCACTGCTGCAAGTCATGTCTGCTACAAAGAACACGGGCTCATCAACTACTCTCTGGATAGGCCTAATTCCTAAGCTCCAATATGCCATGCTAACGACAACTTTAGTCCATCAAAGCATTGTACTTCTGCACAGTCCTTCACCCAACCTTCAGCTGCCCTTCATCCTTCAAGATAGCTCATCTAGGGCTACTTTGGGTATCCAACACATGGCCCTCCAATCATCTTTATGACACCCAATCTTGTCACTGTCGATTCTACTCTTAAGATGACACTTTAGCACCACATAATGTCATTTACATGGCACCAACAGACTGCACAAACATCTGATCCAAACTAATCAACAGCGTTTGACCCAACACGTCTCCAAAACACTGTTGTTATCCACTTCTTGCTTGTTTCTCCTGCAATTCTAGTTAGGGCACAATATGCAACCCTTAACCTCCACCTAGTCATCACCTAAGCCCTTTAATGACTGCGGTTTTCTTTGGAGAGAGCCCTCCACTACCACGTTGCCCCAATCTAGGCTTAACACTTCAATACTACCCTTGGAAACAACCCAGTTGCTGGCTATGGCCTATTACCTAGCACAATAGTTGTTGTAGATCTTCGTTCTCCTCCAAAACACAACCAACCAGCCCTTAAAACAACATTTCCATGCTCCTATGCTTCTTGTCCTAGACAACCCTTCAAACTAGCCCTAATCTGCACTTAAGATCATCCCAACAACCTTGTCTTAGCCCACAAACAATATGTTGTCACCTACAACAATTCCCATTGTTTAGGGCAGACTTTCCCACGCTGATCCAAGTCTCTTTCTCACTGCGGTTTGGCTCCACTTCTATCTTGAAAACTAAGCCCTAGAACAACCCTTAGATATCCCTCAAATAGCCCTTTCTCACCACGTTGTCACCTACAACAAACAGAGAAACTCACGCTGCCTTATATCCCTCCTCACGTTGTCTCTTTGACTCTTGTTCTCCATTGAAAATTTTAGAGCTATCCTTGAGATGTATTGACACCAATGGATGCTTAAAATGACTCATTTCACTTCATATTATACACATATGAAGGCTCAACGTCACATTTGAAGTGGCATTTTCGATGCATTGGAATTGTCTTTCCGAGAATTGTCATCCACATCCATCACATGTCATGAATCCATCATGGTTTTGCCCCAAAAACATGATGGGTTCCAAAACCCCACACTTGGGTTCCAAGCCCACAAGCTACCCTTGTGGCGCTTTGTCCTCCAAACCCTAAACCCCAGGGCTTGGAGTACCTCCCAAGATACACAAATCAACACTCCCTCTTAGCGAGGGAGGTAATTCCAAGACTAGGAAGTATCTTGTCATCATCATCACTCCTCACAACACTTGCCCAACTCTTGGTGCTCACAATCGCAACAATCCCTGCACGTTGAACTACGCCCTTCTCAGAAGTGTCACTGTCACTACTGGAAGCAACCTACTTCTTCTTCTTATCCTGTAACGTCTTCCACTCTTTCCATGATTCCTTCTTGGTAATTGTAGGAGCACCCTTTCTCACCACTGACCACACGCTCCTCTTGGGTTGCAGAGTCTCCCTATGAATCTGTAAGCTCCCTCTTGAACTAGACTCCTTCCAAATCTCTAGAACCTGGACCTTCTCAGAAAATTGTACCTTCTTCTCAGGAACCTGTGCCTTCTCCTCTGAAGCATGCACCTGCACCTGCACTTTCTCATGATTCTTTGGAACCTGCACATGTCCTTGCTTCTTTCCATGATCCTCAGGCTTGGTAGTCAACCTGTAAAGACCATGCTCTCTAACTTCGAGTACAATCCCATCGGACTTATAGCCTCTGAGATTGAGTCTTTCCTTTCCATCCTAGAACAAGACCTCAAACCCCTTCTTTTCCGTCATCAAGACAGAGAGCACATTATATCTAAGTCCTGGTACAAACAATACATCATGGACCCGCATCATACGTCCTGTCCCCATTTTGAATGGCACAACACCCGATCATCGGATCTCTAACTGACTCTTGTCACCCAACACCATGTGCAACTTCGAGTCCCATCCAGCTAAGGTCTCAAAAATATCTTGTGACCCTGTTATATGATTCATCGCACCACTATCCATGTACCATCCATCCTCTATGATAGTACTCTGCGAGAAATGAGAAATCATAGAAAAATCCTCCTCTTCATCTTCCAATATTCTAGCAAGCTCATCCATCTTTGCTTTATTGGAAATAAGGGTGGTTTTATTCTCTTTTCTTTTCTCATCATCTCCCTTCTTCTTCTTCGGACATCTCGATGAAAAATGACCCATCTTGCTAATAGTTGAAACACTTGACTTTACTCAAGTCCTTCTTTTGCTTACCCTTCATTCATGATGCAAGTGCCACATCATCATCTGAAGCTTTTTTCTTTAGCTGAAGATCCTCCTCTCGCAACTTTTCCTGAATGAAGTCATCCCACAGCCTATCCCAGTTTGGCAGCTTCTCCTTGGCAACGATTCCTTTGATGAAGGGTTTTCATTCCTCGGTGAAACCTTTCAAGGCAATCCTTACCATATCTCCATCTGAGACAATCACATTGATGGCAACAAGATCATCCTTGACATGAGACAATCTCGTTAGATACGAGGTCACACTTTCACCCTTTAACATCTTGGTGGACTCAACTTATCCTCCAATACTAATACGTAGTTGTCGTTCTTATTCTGGAACAAATTCTAAAGAGGCAACCACATCTCATGAGTGGTGTTCTTCCTGGACAAAAGAGGTATTAGGCCATCCCTCACACCATCTAGGATAATCAATCTCCCCCTCACATCCAAATCTTCCCATATTTCCAACTCCTTAGGGTCGGTTGGCTTCTTGATCTCTTTCTCGACAAAATCCTAGATCCTATTGACTTGCAATATCAACTTGATCCTTTCCTTCCATGGACAATAGTTGGATAACCCCTCCAACCTATCCTCATATTGGATACTTGTTTGCAAATTCGACATTGTAGTGAACCCTTCACTCACAATGTGACCAACTCCCTCTCACATTGTACTTTGTTGTGCACAACATTGATTTACTTACTTCCAAAGTAGCTCAGACACCCTCTGATACCATGTTGAATTTCCATGACCTTGATTCTAGGTTAGAGTATTAAAATCATTGACGCTACCAAACCAAGAATCTCAACCATAAACTACTTTGCACAACATAAATATAAAGAAATAAAACACATATGCACAATATACACAGTTTTAAACAAAATTGTACAATATGTACGATCACCAATTTTGGTTATATTAATCCAAATCTGATAAATACAACAATCTATGGTTACAAGATACAATGAAAAGCTTGGTTGCTTCTATGTCGTATCTTGTCTTGCCGGTCCGTCGCACTTGTATTGCTCACTAGTAGTGCCTTAGTCCATTAAGGCATCTACACATCAAGACTTCAAGAGGGCTACCTCCTATCACTGTTGCAAGTCACGTATGCTACAAAGAACATAGGCTCATCAACTGCTCTCTGGGTAGGCATAATTTCCGAGCTCCAATCTGCCACGCTAGCAACAACTTTAGTCCCTCAAAATGTTGCACTTCGGCACCATCCTTCACCCAATGTTCAGTTGCTCTTCATCCTTCAAGATAGCTTGACTAGGGCTAATTTGGGTAGCCAACACGTTGCCCTCTAATCAGCACTATGACACCCAATCTCGTCACTGTTGATTCTACTCCTAATATGACACTTCAACACCATGGAATGTCATCTACATGGCACCAACATGCTGCACAAACATCTGATCCACACTAGTCAACAATATTTGACCCAACATGTCTCCAAAACAATGTTGTTACCCACTGCTTGCTTGTTTCTCCTGCAATTCTGGTTAGGGCACAATATGTGCCCTTAACCTCCACACAATAAGCACCTAAGCCCTTCAATGACTACAGTTTTCTTTGGAGAGAGCCCTCCACTGCCACGTTGCCCCAATCTGGGCTTGACACTTCAATGCTACCCTTAGAAACAACCCAGCTGTTGGCTATGGCCTACGACCTTGCACAACAATTGTTGCAGGTCTTCATTCTCCTCCAAAACACAACCAACCAGCCCTTAAAACATCAATTCATGCTCCTATTCTTCTCATTCTAGACAGCCCTTAAAACATCAATTCATGCTCCTATTCTTCTCATTCTAGACAGCCCTTCAAACTAGCCCTAATCTACACTTAAGATCAGGCCAACAACCTTGTCTTAGCCCACAAACAATTTGTTGTCACCTAGAGCAATTCCACGTTGTCTAGGGCAGCCTTTCTCACACTGATCCAAATCTAGTTCTCACTGTGGTTTGGCTCCACTCTTGTCCCAAAAACTAAGCCCTAGAACAACCCTTAGATAGCCCTCAAACATCCCTTTCTCACCACACTGTCACCTACAACAAACAGAGAAACCCACACTTCCTTTTAGCTCTCCTCATGTTGTCCCTTTGATTCTTCTTCTCCACCAAAAATTTCAAAGCTATCCTTGAGATGTATTGACACCAATGGATGCTTAATTTGACTCAATACGCTTCATATTATACACATATGAAGGCTCAACATCACATTTGAAGTGACATTTATCAAGTCGGCCTACTTGACAATTAATTAATTATGTCAACTTCAAAAATTCACATCTCTCTAACGAAAACTCGGATTCAGACAATTTTCAATGCATTGGAATCCTCTTTCCAAACATTATCATCCTCATCCATCACATGTCGTGAATCCATCGTAGTTTTTTCCCAAAAACACGATGGGTGCCAAAACCCCACACTTGGGGTTCCAAGCCCACAAGCTACCCTTGTGGCGCTTTGTCCTCCAAACCTTGAAACCTAGGGCTTGGAGTACCTCCCAAGCTACACAAATCAACAGTTATAACTAGAAATTTATTGTCATTATGGATCCGTACACAATTGAAAATTGGTACTTGTTTTTGAGTCATTATTTTTTTTGTGAACTTACACACATGATTGTAGCTTTGTGCTCATCGTGGTTTGAAAATAGATAAATTTACATTAATGTATATATTAATCACTAGAACATAGTGTGAAATCAAATGACATATTACTTTATAAAGAAGAAAAAGTAATATTGTAAGTTTAAAGATTAACTGAGTTAGATGTACATAGTAAAAAACATGATAATATATAACCATTTTTATCTTCCCAAAATATCTATGAGATAATATACAACCAAGATCAAACAAAAAACATATGCAACCACAAACAAGAGAGAACACAACTATAATTTAAATAATTTTCTAATTTAATCTACCATAAGAGGTTAATATGATAGTTTTGTTAATATCTTCCCCAAAATGTATAAGAAAATACACAACCAAGATCAAATACAAATAATATGCAACTATGAATAAGAGAGGATACAACCTAGAATTTAAAGATATTGGATGTACATAGAAGACTATAATTCTATCTAACATTAGCAAACCTTGTATTTACTCCAACATACATCTCATTGACGTGGGGTTGTATTCACTCCGTAATTCTTTGCATAATAATTAATTCAACTAATTACAATTTCATTGACCACTTTAATAGAATCGACTACACATTGAAATAGTCAACTAGCCACCTCCATAATAACCTCATTAGGAGATATTAATTCAACTTATGCATGATGATGTGGGGGTTGAAGAAAGAAGATCAAACTGAATTTTTGAAGTAGGAAGAGGAAGAAATTATGAATTTTACCTTTAGCACTAAGGATGGATGGATTGATGTTTGGAACATTTCTAGAGAATAAGGAAAATAAATATCTAAGGAACAAGGGGAGAAAACTTCTAAGGTAATAGTGAATGAACTTGGCACTTAAAGCTTCAAAGGAGATCCCAAAGGGTTCCCTAGAGGCAATTGAAGAACTACTCATAAGTTCTGTGTAGGGTGAAATTCGATAGAAGATGTCAAATATAGTAATATTAGTACAAATTTCAACTTATATGTCATTTCAAGTGGGGAAGAATTAACGGTGAAAGACCATATATAGAGCCCATTTACTTTAGCACTAAATCAAGGTGAATAACCTTTCAAGAATGATTCAAAATGGATCATTGTATAAGAAAACAGAAGAAAAGATACATCAACGGCTTGAAAATAAGCCTCTTCGAGGGGGTAACCTCCTTTTACATCACATAAATGAACAATTCTTGGATGATACAAATGACAAGACCTCCTTCGTATATATAGGATTCTAAAGGGTCACAATAAACTAAGGGCCTATATAACAATAATAATGTAAGGGCGCAACAATAACAATATGTTAGAAAATTATATATTACAAAGCAATGGAACACATAAAATATTGCAGAAATATAAACACAGAAAATGCATAAAACAAGAGAGACACATATATATGTGGTTCACCCAGTTTGGGCTACGTCCACGGAGAAACAGCCAATCCTTCCTTTTATATTATCCAGCAAACTGAAGAGATACAACCTACAACAGATCCCCTGTAATTCCCTCTTCTCTCTCACTCAACCTCCTCTCTATTCTCGCTCAGAATACAAATCTTCATAGACGCAATACAATTCCCTCATATATAGCGAGGGGTTGCCTTCTAGGGCAAAAAACCCTAAATTAAACATAACTTCTACCGTCAGATCTCCGCCTAATGAACAGCCCAAATTGACTACGAAATTGCAACATTTTACAAGCAATTTACATCTATTTTTCGCTTCGGGGGCGCTAGTCGTTGATCCCCCCCCAGGAGGGGGACTCCTAAGTTCGCAGTGCCCCCCCCCCCCCCCCCCCCCCTCCTCCCACAAGGACCCCCTACAGCGAATATTTAACGAGCAGTGTTGCCGCGCCCCCCTAGACCTCTCTATCATTTTTTGTATGATTTCTCATTGTAATTAAATTTATTCACACAATTTCATTGAAAATCTTGAAGACATGAACAATTGAATGGTTTCTTGCCTTTTCTATTTGAGTTGTATAAGTATGAAGATGACATGAAAACATATGTTATGGAGAGCAAACATAACCTAAAAAATAACAACCATTCATACTAAAGCATCCAATGATAAGTTTGAAAAATGTCATATAAGCACGACCAACTACATATATGGATCAAAGTCATTCAAAGAGGAATAAATTGAATCAATGATATGAATTTATTATATAATTACAGGAATATGTAGTGGAATTCCAATTGTAATCCCAAATTAGGATTTAGGATTCATAGGTGAATCATTGGGGTTGATTAGTTAATTATGGAAATGTGACACCTACAATGTCGATACATGGAGGTTCAATGGGTCATGTGGCTAACTCATGAATCTCTATCCAACAAAATTTTATCAACAACCAAAGGGCGAGGTTGACAATATAAGAGCTTTGACACAAAACATGTTTGATTAGTCTGATGATATAAAATCTTTTTCATTCCCTATGGAGGGACATTGAAATACTTCTTCTTACTCTTCTTGGATATGAATGTTAAGATTTTGCATATATTAAAATAATGGATAGAATTTGTGTACGTAATTTCTAATACAACAATATTCATAGGCAAGAAGAATTTGTTTCAACAATATTTATCAACCATAGGCATGTTACCATGCATGTCGCCTCGACATGGTTTATGCGTTGACCAACTTTTTATTTTTATTTTTTGCATATCATTGCTTTTTATTATTGCATGCTTTTAACTTTTGGGTCTTGTTAATTACCTTTTTTAATTGAAAATTTTCAATTTTGTACTTCAATCAAGCAATAAAAAATGGTTTACAACATTACATACATTACAATCTAAATCCATTGCTTCATGATTCTCCTTTATGATATTTTGGACTTTTGGCATCATGTTGAAAGTGATTGCACTTCACTACTTGGATTAATTCTTAAGGGGCCAACAACATTTTTGGATTGGTTGGTCTCAAATGCAGGCTCAAGCATATTATGAAGACACCTACATCAATTTTTTGTGAGTTAGATTGCTTGCAAAATGAGCAAATTCAAAAGCTACAAAGGATGACACTAAATAGCATGCCAAAAGGGTAAGCAAACTTATAAATTTTGTTTTCCTTTCCATGATCGCTACAAATAACACTTTCCTCTTGATGATTTTTGTAACATTAGAAGGTCTTCCACATAGGCTTGGTGTCTTAGCATGTGGAAGAAATGTCAATTTTAGGTGGTTGTTCAAGAGGAGCAACTAATATGAATTTATTCCTAATTTTGACTTAGGAAAAGTACATTTATTAATTTAAGCGATTAATGTAGTCTTGGGCTAATGTTTTATCTAAGGATAATTAAAAAAATAATTAAATGACTTATCGATTTAGCCTTGAAAAATTATAAAGAAGCCTAAGGAGAGGATGAAGACATAGACCCATGGTATTTTGATGACCCATGGTTGCATCCTTTGGAAAAGTACAAGTTCAAGGGTAAGTGATACATTTTTCTGTTGAATGATTGTGAGAGAGAGTTTCTCAAGAGCAACTTGGCTTGACTAAAGAGAGGCGGGAATTTTTTTGAGTGGAGGCCGAAATGAGCCAAGTGGAGGGGAGAAGGAGGGTTGAGTATAGCCATAAAGAAGGTCGCTTTATTTGTTGAAGACAGGCCGATTTAGCAACCAACTAAGCCCACACATGCGCAGGACATACAAGATTAAGGAGGTCAATTTAGGGGGCGGAAAATGGTGCCATATATCAGACTGCACAACAGGGGTAAAGCGATTGAATTTATTGTAGAGAGGGGCCAAATTTTTGTGCTATTTTAGAGGTAAATTATTCCTACAATAGGCTAATTGTTTTCCTACAACATACCAAGTTATAGGCTTCGCTATCACTCATAATTTTTTGTGTAAATTTCTCTTAGGGTCCGACCCTAATTTTCCAGATTGTGGTGAGAGGTGCTCTACAACCCATTATGGGGGAGATGTGTAGGCATGAGGTGTAATGTAAGAAATATTGTATGTCAACATTTTAAAAATATTTCTTTTAATTTAATTTTTTAACATTTTTTAAATTAAATGTAAAAGAAAAAGGGTATGGGAGAGATGTAGTGATGTAAAATAATGATTTTGTAACTATATTTAAATTTAATTAGTAAGCACATAAAAATTTAATACTTACAATAAACTTACAATATAACAAGTTTCATAATCATGGATATTAACCCCATTTTACCATGTATATTAACAACTTAAAAATAGGCTTTGTTACAATACCCATAATGGCTTATCAATACCATATGTCCAAAAACCATAACTCATTTCAAAATCAAAATATTTTAATTTTATTTTATTTTTTAATTTTTTTAAATTTAAATCTAAAGAAAATGGTATTGGGGAGGTGTTTGTAATGTGTCGTAACATTTTGATGGTTTTAATTAATTTAAATTTTAATTTAATTATAAATTAAAACATTTTAGTCAATTACAAAAAACTAAAATATATTATATTTATATTTATATTATAATTAATAATTATTAGCCTGGATCCACTTGAACTTCAGATCTACCATGCGTTGAGAGGGATCAATATATTGAGATGCAAACCTCTTTTAGAGTGAAAAGAGATTTGATCCCTCTGGGTGCTTGGTAGATCCAAAGTTAAGGTGGATCTAAGCTAGTTAATATAAAAGTGAAGGAGGATTATTCTTGGTCATTTCTATGTTGCCTTATGTTCGATTTCTCTTGTTATTTCTGCTGCAAATAATCTTCAAAATTTAAAATACCAATGTATTTATTTTACAACATTTTTAGAAGAAAAAAAAATTGAGTAAAACAATTTTCTGGGCTTTGTGGAAATTCTTGAGATAAAATAGATCTAATATGGTATTAAACAATTAACACTATATCAGAGCAATGGATACTCAATGAGAGAGATAAGTGACATAAGGATTTCAATAACATATATTTAATTTTTAGTTTAAGGTTTTTTTGGCCAAGGTCAATCTAGTCACATGGCATTGTTGAGCTTGAGGTATGAAGACAAGTTGGAAGGGGCCAGTAACTTTAGTCCATGGAAGGAGCGCATAACCATTGTCTTGAAGACTAATGGCTTGTGGGAGTTTGTAGATCATGAGGTTCCAATTCCTTCAAATGTTGCCCTAGCAATTAAGCATGAGTTAAAAGATGTGAATGTGAGGGGTATCAGCTTGGATGGTGTGAGGGATCATGTGATCTCTCACATAACAAGAGAGACTATAACACACAAGATGTGGACGACCTTGATTAGTTTATACCATAGTACAAATGAGAACAAGAAAATTGTGCTAACAAAGAGGTTAAGTAATATTTCTGTGAACAGTTCACAGACCATGTCCTCATATCTCATTAGGATCCAATGAGCTCATGAAGAGCTATTAGTTATGAGTGATTCAGAGCTAGTGAAGGTAGCTTTGAAGTGTTGCGTTAAGAAATGGAACACCTTTCTGGAGGGGATTCTTGCTAGACAACAAGTTCATAATTAGAGTTAGTTATGGGATGAATTAATTCATAAATAAATTCAGGAGAGTTCAATAATTGGTGGACAACGTAAGATTAGAGGTGGGGATGAGGAACTTGTTCCTGCTATGCGAGCTAAGAAGGGAAAGGGGAAGGTCAAGAAGAACCAGAGTGGAGGAGGATCTTCACAAGGAGAGAAGGAGAAGGACATGATCAAAGCCAAATGATTTGTCTATCCGAAGTTCAACCATTATGTCGAGAAATATCCAAACATGAAGAATGGAAAAGGGAAGACATCTACAGTAGACACAACACAGATAGATGAGTTGGCCGAGAAGTTTGAAAATAAATTTACCCTAGCATTGTGCCTTTCGAACACCATTACAAGAGGGGTATGGTTTGCAGATAGTGGATCATATCATCACATGACAAGATCTTAGGATATCTTCACGAATGTGGCCAACGAGCCTATAGATCTACATGTGGAGCTTGGTGATAACACAATGTATTAGTAAAGGGCATTGGTAAGATACAATTTTAGATGGACCCACGGAGTATCATGAAGGTGAAGGAAGTGATGTTTATACCAAGTTTGGAGAAGAATCTCCTTTCAATTTTTCCCATGGAGGGTAGAGGACTAAAGGTCAGCTTCACAGGAGTTGAAGTAGTTGTTAGGACGAAAGGGGTTGATCCTAGCATGAGGGAAGTCATAGGGAGTAGGAATAATAACCTATATTTGTTGAGAGGTCAACTAATGAAGGTCATTGTGCATGACATTGACAATTGGTGAGCTTTGGCACAAGAGGATGGGACATATGTTGAAAAATGTGCAACAAGAAATGTTAAATTTAGAATGTGCTAAAAATAGACCTGCTAAAAATAGCATGTCTAAAAATGGCAGTTTGGCCAGTGAGGTCATTGGCCACATTGGGTGAGAGGTGAAACTACTAAAAATAGAAAGTTCTAAAATAACATTTTTGGGTCCCTTCCTATTTATAGCAGTCCCTAGTCTATCTATAGGAAGTAAAATTAATTTTGGTCTTAATAGCAGTTGAAAATATTAATTAAATTAATTCAGTTGAGTTAATTAGTTAAGGAAATTCGAATTTGAAGTCTTTGTGAGCATGCACATGAGTTGTCCCACTGATTGAGGAATTTATCCTTAATTTCCTCCACTAA